>JAJHUR010095651.1:1206-15575 GCA_027495735.1 Lutjanus campechanus | reverse complement strand
TGACTAATCTAAACCATATTCAGTTGGCAACATTTAATATTATTTAACCTGGACGGATCCTCTGAAATTGTCTTGTTTTTGTGTGTCTACATTGGCTAGACAACTTGTTGTACTTACTTCTGCGTTTGTTTCCTTCTTTTCTGTCTTTATTTCCACAGAAAATAAAGCATGTGTACACATCTGAATTCAAACCATACGTGGTGTTTGTGAAGCCCCCGCGTATAGAGGAGCTACGCCTCACCAGACGGAGAGCCAAATTCATCTGCGACGAGGAGGACAAGAACTCAGTCAGGGTCTTTTCAGTAAGAGAGACACTAGAACATGAGCGCACGAAACACATCGGGTACATGTGCGAAGTCAGGTGCTTGTTCCATGTCTTGTAACACGCAGGGCGGTGTGAGGTCAAACACCCCGGCCTTAATACACCCACCCAACCCCACAGACCATACACACACCTAAACTGTCGTACTCATGCGTGCACCTTGCCCTACACATGGCTGATCCTGTGGTTTGCATTTAAGAGACGTTTAAGAGACAGGGGCAGTTACAAGGTTGCTCGGTGGGTGGCTTCTTGTTCCATAACGTATAGGTGGGTACATTTTGTCCACAAGATGAAGGGTTATCGCTTGTGTTTTTATCTTGCTTTTGTGAGTTTGTCTCAAAATAAAAGCACATACATTTGATGATAAATGTGTTTTAGACATGACAAAAAAAAGATGCTGGGTCACTTTCATAATCCTCATCTGGCTTCTCTTTCACTGTTTGACCCTGGCTGCCCATGTTGCCCTTATTAAACCCATGAGGTCACACACCTGTGCTGCAGTCCAGCTGGAGTTTGCCCAGTGCCAAGCACCACAACCCTCTTATAGTTCAGGCATATCTTACAGGGCTGTGCTTTCAAATTGTACCACGGCCTTGTGTGAAAAGGCTTCTTATCCTTTACTCTCAGCATGTAACGATGCGTGTGTTACGCCTCGGTCTGTACAGTTGAACGGTCATGGGGATCCGTTCCATGTCCTTTTACGTTACAGTATGTGCAGATTATTGTAAAACAACTTCCCCGAGGATGTTTTTCATCACCATGTGGCCGCGCTTTAACCAGCCTGTTAGCATTCCATCAACGGTATTTGTCAGATTAACAATGAAATCACCATTAATCATCAATTGCTGTTATTTTTAGTGCTCCTTTAAGGCGCAGACCCTTCTCATCTTTTGCTCAATGGTTAATCAAAGGACACACAAACCAAACTATGAAAAGAGTTTAATAGATCTATTGGAGACCACATGTGGCATCCCATGATCAGAGGTGGGAACACGTCATTATTTTGTAAGTCAGAAGTAAAAGGGCCTTCACATGATTAGAGATTTGTCCTGGACTCACCACGAGGCAGGGCACTGAGAGGCAAAGCACAGTGCTATAACCACTACAACCTGTGTGTCTAGTATACAAACCGCTGAGTTAACTTTAGCAGTGGATTTAGCTTTAGTTCACTATATGATTCAGAAATCTCATAGCCCGACCTGACTGTTCACATTTCACCAGCATCACGTTTACTGATGGGATCGTGGTCTGTTTTTAATGTTGTGTTATAGAGTTTGGGGAACCCTTGTCTTCCATCATGTCTGGAAGGGAACCCTTGATTTGCGAAACTTAAAATAATCATACTTGCAAGATCATCTGCAGGTCTGGGGTTCCCTTCAAGACTCAACCACCAGTCTCTCCCTCCTCTGCTTATGTCAATTCCATACATCTGTGGGCTATTTGCTTGTATCACCGCATACAGCTCTTACCTGATTGGTTGCGCTGTTACTATATTTTATTTACTAAGGTGTTTTCATGTCACAGGAGGAGGATTTCGAGGACATGATCGACTTGGCTGAAGCCATGGAGAGCCAGTGTGGTCACTTGTTTGACAAGGTGGTTGTTAACGGAGATATCGCCGTGGCGTTCAGAGAGCTGAGGGCGGACCTCGAGAGGGTAGAAGAGGCTGAAGTCCAGTGGATTCCTGCAGAGTGGATTTGCTCCTCACCAACAAAAGCACGCAGAAGTTGTGGTCACTTGGACAGCTGGATTTGAGCTTGTATTTGAACTAACAAAGAAACTAAGAAGAATCATAGAAAAAAAAGCTTAATTGTTTGTATATAAATATAAAATTTGAATTTTTGTCATATTTTAAATAGTTTTCCATTTGTAAACAAGTCCAGTGATGACCACAGTTTTCCATACTGTCCCGTAGTGTGTATCCAATTAGGCAAACAGAATCCATCTCTCTCTTTCTCCCTCCATCTGTCTCAGAGCCAGTTTTTCTGTTGGCATTTGGCTGAAATAACGTCGGCTCGCAGGACAGAGAAGAAGAAGGGGGGAAAAAAAGGAAACTCTCCAGAGCTTGTGGCTGAGTGTAATCCTTCCCTGCCAAGTCGCAAACATCAGCATGTAATTATTCTGACAGCTGCTGCACTTCAATTAACTGTAATGTACACCAGAGAAATATTATTAGTAGCAGTCAGGGAGACATTTTGCCAACAACATGCTGTACAAAAGAGAGACACAAACAAGATAACAGTCAATTAGACTGTCAATGAAGGAGAAGGAAAACCTGTTTTACAGCTGCACGTTTCAGAATCGTGTACATACATATTGTAGATGAGGAGTATAGACACTTTAACCACCGTGTGTTTTTCACAGTCGACCGCCCTTTTTGCTCTGTTGCTCAGAGACAGTTAAGCAAGCTTGGTAACTTGGTCTACTTTCTCCTTTCCTGTTTTCCTGTATTTAGATGTGATATGTGCTCATCTGTGCTGAAGAGAAAACCAAATTTTTGAAGATGGTTAAAAAATGTTGCTGACAACCAGTAAAAGAGACAGGTAGGTATATATTCACATCTTAAGGTAGCTAATGTTAGCAAAATGGCAGCTAACTAGCTAGCTAATCTACATCAATCATTAGCTAGCTAGTTAGCTAGTGTTTTTCTAACATTAGCTAGCTAGTTAGCTAAGGTTAGCTAACTTAAGATGTGCCCCTATATGTTGCTTTTACAGGAAAAGGAGAAAGTTAACCAGAGTGCCAGGTTTGCTCAACTGTTATTGGAGGACAGAGCAAAAAGGGGCGGGACTTAGGAAGGGTCATTTATTGTAACATTCATAGTAGAAACTTTAAAATTTCTGAGTGAAGCAATTTAAATGTATTAATTGCTTTCTATTGCCAATGTGTGAACAGATAACTCAAAAAATGAGACCCGGACTTTCTTGTTTGTCTATGAAGGCCTATGGACTGATTTCAATGTAAAGGACTCAGGGTTTTTCTAGGAAAATCCAAAAGATGTGACTTTTACATGCGCTCTCGAGTGCCTTTTCTCTCTTCAGCTCCCCTACAGCACCGACAGTGTGCAACACTAGCTAACGTCAGCTTAGTAATTCAGTCAATCCTAATGTCAAGAAACGGCCAGCGTCCACCACCACACAAACCTAACTCATCTATCAACATGATACTGGCCAATTACGTTCAGTCTTGTGTCATGTGACCGATGCCCACGCTGTGTGAGCACATGAAAGGGAAAAGGATGTTGACTGCAGTTCACCTAACAGCCACCGTGTCGCTGATAACAAGATTTTCTGAAAATTCTAGTTCTTAAACGTACAATATGTCAGTTCTGCCACTAGGGGTCTCTCTCACATTAAAATGACAACAAAAGACATTACACTGAAGTGAAGTGACATGTCTGACATGACTCGGTCAGAAAACATGTTCATAGAAAACCTAATATGTAAGTTTTATTCACTTTTTGTTTAGTCATGTGCACCAACTTCCTTCCTCTCTCTCTGACGTATCCAACATATTCCGTGTTTTCCAGGAAATTATAGCAACTAGCTAGCAATGGCTAACAGGAAATACACAGTTACCTTTAATAGATTACGGATTTCTCTGTTTGAACATTGTTGGAAACATTTTGAATACTGTAAATACACAAAATATATAACATGTCTAGTGTTTTTAGACATTTTAATGAGTAAATGTTACAATTCATAACTTCAAGGTTTGAATTTATTTATTTTTAAAGTGATACTCCACTTTACATGATAACCCACTCAGTATGTACTCAACACTATGCCGATGTGATGATGGGTGAAGGTCTTCAGTTCACAAAACAATCCTGGAGTTTCAGCAGAAAACAGGGTAGCAGCCTCATCCAGTACAATGGCAGTGAATGGTGACCACGGATAAAACATTTAAAAATGAACACAAAACGTCTCCATCCTGCTTGTGTGGTGTAATCCAAGTGTCCGCGAGCCGCGACATTAAAAATTAACCGCAAAAGACGCCATCATCCATCATCACACTGGCATAGTGGTGAGTACATACTGAGTGGGTTATCATGTAAAGTGGAGTATCGCTTTAAGCACCCTATGCTGAGAATAAACTCCATTTTGGACTATTAATTGTGAATAATGAGCATTTTTCTAATACACAAACACATTTAGACAATTAAATATAATTAGCAGAAACTCATCATTAGTGACACTACATTAACAAATACTCAAATACTCATATTTGAGTATCACAGCTGTGTGTCGGGCGCAGATTCTACTGTTCTTCACATGGGCTGCTTAATCCACTTCTGTTTAATGGCTGCATTCCTCTACATTCATGGTGTTTCCTTCCTCTTTTTGGATGCTGTGCTCAATTGGGTGTGAAGGGGTGTTAATGTGTCTATCATGTCGTGTTTTGGAGGAAGAGGGAGCTGCATGATGTGGGGAGACGGTAATGGCTTTCAAGGGACTTGGGCCTTCGCAGACGTACGGAGAGAAAGTTACGACTGCACATAAAAGCTTATTGTAAAAGCACGGTGAGGCTCTACATAGTGGATTAAGCTGCAGGGATACAGAGCATGAATTTTATCTCACGTATTTATTTTATTTTGGCAGGCTTACTGTCAGCCTCAAACACAACTGAGTACACAGAGAAGACAGTGGCACAAATGGATGAGCGGAGATGCATTCACCGGTGTGTTTACACGTCTCCTGATCACCAAAACACAGACCAGACTGTCAGGACAACAGTCGCACTTCTGCCAGGCCTGAAGCCCGACCTCAGCCAAAGCGTGGCAGTTTAATTTCATCACACCACTGAGAATCTGCAGGCACCCTCTGAGATCATAACGATGCCATTTAAGACACCGGAGTGATCCAATGAAAACCCACCGTTTTTATGTTCGCTGCAGCTCCCTCTTCAAACATTATACAGAAGTATGATGTCAATCGGTCTCGGATAATTTGGCTCCATCATGTAACTGTCTATCTGAAGTATGTAAAAATAAATACGACTGATGTTGAACAATATCTTCATCTATGCAGGAGATATTCATTTAGTTTTAAACGTTTTAAACAACCAGCGCAAGGGCACATGCTGAAAGAATTTGGACCAAAAAAAACGAAAGCAGGAAGTGGGAACGTTTTTTTGTTTATTGTACCGTAAATTGATATTGATATATAATAATATTGATATTTCCTGATAAACTGACACATTAAAACCAGACTATGCACATTTTGAAAGAAGATAGGACACAGTCTTCCTCTTTTAACTACAACTGTGAATTCATAACCAATGAAACGCACCATTGCTCAGTTCAATACACTCAAGGGTTTTCCAGCTGCAGCCGTACTTCGCCTCGACCAGAAACATCTGGTGGCGAACTTAAAGCAAACTTAAGATATTGTTGACGTTACTGACGGAGTTTTGCTGTCTTCGTGACTACGCAGTAAAAACTGCATATTAGCATGTCACAAAGAGGCATTTCATTGGTTTTATTACAAAATTGAAAAAAGATGTATTCACACCGAACCCCACCATGTGAGACAAGTCTTGTTTCCTGCTTGTGGTCCCACTGATGCAATGCCATTGTTCAAATGGTCCATTATTCCAAAACCCCAACAGTTTGAAATGTCCCAATGCACCAAAAGCCCATTTGTCTGACAGTCTGTTATTGTGAAAACAAACTGACTAACGTGCTTATTTTGACCCAAACCACGATCTTTTCCTAAACCGAGTATTTTTCATGCCTAAATTTAACCAAACTGTGAATGTTTCACATTAACCAGTTTATTATTGTGACTTTTTCCACCAAATTAGCTCTGGTTCTTGAACCGGTTCCGTCCAAGATCCTTTGAACCTTGGCTTCTATCTTTTGAACCCGCCCGCATTTCCACCAGTTTTGAGTGGAACCATTATAATCAATGATGCTGCATTGAGGCGCTGCACAATGCACAACAACCTGTACAATCTGACATGCCAACTTTGGTTCCTAAGGAAGACCTGCTACTTTTTTGTTTTTATTTGTTGTTTCTTTGTTTCAGCTGAGAACCAACTTTTTAGGGGCTGGAACAGCACCTGGTTCCATGTTGGTGAAAAAGGTCTGTCAGAAGGCCCTTTACCCCAAATTAGCTTTGGTTAGCTTTGGCTCTTGTTATGATCAATGTTGTCATCACCAGAGGGCGCTGCATATTGCATAAAGCACAAGAACCTGTAGAATATGACACATCCACTTTGTTTTCTAAGGAAAACTTGCGATTTTATTGGTTCCAGTTGGGAACCAAATCTTCAGGTTCTGATTGGACTTACTTTTAGTGGAAGTGCTCCAAATAGTTTTGAAGAAAGAAAAAAAAAAGATTCTTGAACCAGAATAGGGGCAGTTCCCTGTTGGTGGAAAAGGTCTGTAAGGGTCCTCCTCCACCAAATAAGCTCTGGTTCCGTTCAAACACTTGCTTATATTCACATCCAACCGGCATGCTGTAACATTAGCATTCATTAGGGCTGTTTCTGACTGCCTGAATGTACTGTAAGGCCAACACTTACTCTCCTTTTAGCTCAATTAAGTCAGCTCCTGAGCCCACTATCTGGTTCTTCAGTTGGTAAATGTTTAACTGTTCGCTACCTTTGTTATTTTGCTGTTTGGTGCTGATTAGGGATACTAATAATCCTACTACTAAATCTACTAAATTATAAAAATGCAGGTTCAAGGGGAAAAAAAGTTCATTCTTCAGGATATTTAAGGATACAATTACTTTCTCCAATACATATCTTGTTAGATGTTTGGCTTTTTGGATAGGCCTGGAGTTTGTGAACCTGCAAAACACACACGCATGCACACACACACACACACACACACACACACACAAACACACACACACACTCACAGACACGAGTGCCAAACTATCCAAACAAGAAGAGATATATGTCCTTCCACTGTGTTTTTTACAGGTCTCCTGGCTGCCGAATGTAGGTGTGTTCCCAGCTAATATCAACAGTTGAGCCGGTGAACACATCACAGAGGGACAGGAGTAAATGGTGTGTGATAGCATGTAGCATTCTCCGACCGCTGCTGAGGAATGTGAGCGAGGAATTTACTGCACCTAACGGGGATGCTTCTGGTCCATGTGTTTTTCAGCTTTGAAACCGTTGAAACTCAACCTCCCTACTGATACTGCTGACTTATGAACAGGAATGAGAGTTATGGAGTCCTTTAATATGTTTAACGGTTGAACAAGTGTTGCTCAGATGTTAGCCATAACCTTCAAAAGTTTCATCAGTCGGCAGAAAAAATGCATTTTATCACGTATGTTTGCTTAAAGATTATTAAGTTAGGATTGTCTTACGTTTTGAAATAAATTAAACAAAATTTTGCAGACCTATAATCTTTTGTTGGGATGATTTACTTTTCTCATAACTTAAAATAAACTTGAATCCTTGAATTTTAGAAATCCATGCAAAAAAATTGTATTTCAGCTGTGAACCTGATTTGTCATTATTTAGTACTTGGAAGTTAATCAGTTGCAACGGAAATTGAATTATTAACCACTATCCCCTTTCACGTCAGTGAATTTACTCAACATTTTTTGAAATACACTTTAAAAAATAAGTTGAGACAACTTAAATTTCATGGCAACATATCCCAAAAATAGATTTTTGAGTTTTGAGTCTAACTCAAACTTTTAACTTTTAAATAAACTAACACAAAAAAAAAAGTTTTGCCAAACCTATCATTTTTAGCTGAAATTGTTTACTTTTTTTCTTTGGATAAACTTGAATCTTTGAGTTTTAGGTTTAAAAAAAGTATTTCAAATATTGTTCACGGTGAGTGTTCACCTTATTTGTCATCATTTGGGTGCCTGAAAATGAAATGGTTTTATTTGAAAATATTAAATTATTAACTATTATTCACTGTCACTTCCATGAGTTTACTGAATAATTTTTGAAAAAACAATTATTTGGTTTTCTAAAACTTAAACATTCAAGTTTATCTAAAGGGGGAAAGTAAATTATCTCAACAGAACATTATCAGTTTTAAAACTTCTGTTTCATCTTTTGAAATCTATTGCCTTGAAATTTTGAGTTTCCTCAACTTTTTCATTTTTAGAGTGTAATGACCACAAAGTGTCTGTCAGGCCAGGTTTTTAAAAAAAATAATTATTCACAGTCCCAGTCGCTCCAAAACAGAGACAGACAGACAAATATGAGCATTAAGCTTGGATTGTTCCTGCTCACACTGCAGACGGTGTAAAACAAAAAAAGCACAATTCTGGCACTTGAACGCACACGCCAACACACTTTCTCACTTCTCAAAATCTGTCAACTACATGTTCAGCACTGGCTGAGTGGGGATTATACAGGCGAGGATCAATTTCATTTTCCAGTGTTTTTGTTGACTTCATTATGAGCCAATTTGTACTGAAATCCTTTTCAACTCAGCAGGATTCACCGTCTAACACGAGGCACAGTTTGGTGGTTTTGCTGGTTATTATCAACCGTGTAATTACACCCATAAATTTCCCCCTGGTAAAACATGTATTATTTGCTGACACGATTTTTGGTGAAACCGCAACAGATTCAAGTGCCTCATGTAGAAAATATGAGAGCGTGTCGAACTGCTTAGCACAGGCTGACAGAATCTCACTTGTAAATCTACTGACCGCATTTGCTGATATTCTTACATGTGCAATATTATTCATGTGCTGTGGTGCTACCAGGGCTGCTGCTGCTGCTGCTCTGCAAGCTTTTACTCACAAAGCTCTCCAGAGAAGTGATTGGACGGTGCGAGAGCCAATGGGCGGTGGAGCAGCAGGTTATTTGAACTCTCCTCACACAGCTCAACTAAACCAGACAACATCCTCTCTGACTTTTCAAACATTATTCTCTCATAGGAGTCTGTCATCCTCAGGTCGGGCCAGTCACTGCTGCAGGAAGGAACGCTTTTTTAACCCTTTTTTTTTTTTTAAATTGCCTATGTCCAGGATGGGAACCTGCTGCTTCTGTTTACATCTGGAAGTCTGCTGATGCACCTGTTGATTGAGGAAAACTCTCTGCTTTTTACGATGGACAAAGTTGCAGTGATGAAGTCTGACACGCTGCTGCATTTGGAGGAGAACAGGAGAGCAGAGGAGAGGAGGAGGTTGGACTGTGCAGACTTACCTCAGAGCGCTTTAACAGACGGGGAGAACACAGACCTGCTGCGGTGCCAGGACGCCACTGAAAACAGCTCCTCTATCAAGTACAGGAGATATGGGTACGCCCTTTTTGTCTGAGCTGGAAGTATTGATTTTATGGCATGATGAACAGTTAAACAGGTGGTCCTAATGTGTATCTTAATGCAGTGAGACTTAAAAAGCAGTTTTTCAAAGTCATATAAAGTCTAAATCGGCATCATATCATGCTAAAATGTTTGTGTTCTACTTTTACATATATACAATCCCAGAAATAAAGATGCTAACTAGAACCCTAAAGGGTTCTTCAGATTGTTCCTGTAGGAGAATCCTTTTATAAAGGCTTATACCAGAATCATCTAGGAAAGGTTTCACCCAGAACTGCCAATGAGAGGTTCTACAGAGAACCCTTTTATAGTGTGATGGTTCCAACCTTAACCCTTCCACCTTCTGGGTGCCAAAACAAGAACTCATCTAAGGGGTTCTACCAAGAACCTTTTTATATTCCAAAGGTTTTTATGAAGAACTAGTTCAGGGGGTTCTACAGAGAACCTGTTAATATTCTAAAAGATTTACCCTTTTTATATTAATGTAAAAGGAACCCTTGATGAAAGAGTTCCCCAAGGAATTCAACAATCCTTGAAGAACTCTTTCTTCCAAAAGGGGTTCTTAAATGGAATCCTTACTCTTAAAAAAGAACCCTTGGCTAAACATTTCTTCAAAAACAGGTTCAGTAAATTGTTTGGGGTAGAACTTCAGCCCTTCAGGAAGAATCTCAAGTGACTTCCTGGTTAAATAAAGGTTAAATGAATAAAGAACCCTTTTGTAACCCTTATTTATAAGAGTGTTGAGTAGTACTTTTCAGTTTTTTAAACATGGAAATAATTCAGCATCGTGTTTCATGTGTAAAAGTTCTAGAGGGGATTGTTGGTGGTTCTTCGTGAAATGTATTTGGCACCCTCTGATTCCTCCAGGTCTCGTCTGGGTGGGGTCAAAGTTCGCCACAAGAGACAGGTGCTGCAGGACATGGCCCGACCACTCAAACATTGGCTGTACAAACACCGGGACAACCCCTACCCCACCAAGACAGAGAAGGTCCTGCTGGCCCTGGGCTCACACATGACACTAGTGCAGGTGAGAGACGAGCAGCGATGGTGGACTGAAGAGAAAGTGGCTGCAGGGTTTTTCTGAGTTAAAATGAAGCCAGTGGTTTGTCCCATAACAAGGTGCGTCTGTGCAGGTTTCGAACTGGTTTGCGAATGCCCGGCGAAGGCTGAAGAACACCGTGAGACAGCCTGACCTGAGCTGGGCGCTGAGGATCAAACTGTACAATAAATACATCCAGGGGAACGCTGAGCGACTGAGCGTGTGCAGTGATGACACTGACTCAGATGGTACGAGCTGCACTGTTTGTGTTTATTACTATTTTTATAGGTCGAACTGAGAAAAAAGACTGGATTTAGATCTAAAACTGTTTTCATTATCAATTAATCTGCTGATCATTTTCCTGATTAATTGATTAACTTTAAATGATGTTGCACCAAATTAACTTAAATTTAAGTAAGATTAAATTTAAACCTTTCTTTAAACCTCAGTTTAGTTTATACTCTAAACCTAGATTTAATTTATTTTTAAATGCAATCCAGTATTAAATAGCAAAATAATCAAGCGCCTTAATTTTAAACAAAATTAATTTAAAACAGTTTGCCAGTTGCTGCAGTGTCTTTTTTTTTCCTTACTGTGCTTTTGTCATTTTAATCTTATATTATTCTGCTGCTTGCTCCATTAACCCAGCCAACAAGTTTCTCTCAAAGCTGGAGAAATTAGAGTTTCTCTGCTGAGCCATCATGAGTAGACTAACTAGGCTAAATAACCTTTTACTAGTACAGAATATAATGTTGTTATGATATTGTTTTTTCTTGCTTTTTAGCTAGCTTGCTAACAATATAACTTTAGGTTAACTTTTTACCAAGCCAGCAAACAATGTAACATTTTGTTGAGGAATACAGACCAAGTGAAAATGAATGGTTCCCGTCTCATTTAGACTTACAGCACACAGATTTATAATTAATTCATTTAATTTGGGTGAGCGAGCATATTGATTAAACTCCATGTTATTTACATAATTAATTACATTGTAATTACATCCCTAAACCTAAACAGAGATTTGTTTTTTAATTTTGCAACAAAGCTTTTAAATCTGGACTTAGTCATTTTCAACCTAGACTCTGATTAGGACTAATCTTAGATTAAATTGATCTTTGTTGGCAATATTTAGGCAGTGAAAATGCTCATCATAGCTTCCCAGATCCAAATGTGGCATCTTCAAATTGCTTCTTTTGTCCAACCAACAGTCCAAAACCCAAAAGAAAAACAGCAAATCCTCACATTTAAGAGGATGGAACCAGCCAATTGTTTTCTATTTTTGCTTGAAAAATTATTGAAATGATTAATCGTTTATGAAAACAGTTGGCAGCTAATTTTCTTTTGATGAATTAATCGATTAATCAAGTAATCATTGCAGCTCTAGATGTATTCATCATAGATGGAAACATCTATGAATCATATGGATCAGATCAATGTGAAATAAGTCCCCGTTTTGTTTCCTTTGCCACAGATGAAGAGTGTCCTTCACAAACTCCCATCAGCCAATCAGACTTTGGCAGGTCATCTTCCCACAAGAGCGTGCTCCAGAAACAGGGCAGCGTCCTCGCCATGGCAGACTCCGCCAACAGTGACGACAGCGTGTCGCCTCCGTCCAAGTACAAGAGCAGTTTACTGAATCGGTACCTGAACGACACTCTGCGGCACATGATGGTGGCGAAGGCCGATGGCGTCACCTCGGCCCGCAAGAGGAGGAGCCACTCTGAGTCGTTCAGCTCCAACGAATGTGACCGTGATGTCGTCTCCCCGGCGTCGTCCTACGAAACTGAGGCCAATTTTGTCTACCACATGGGTGAGAGACGTCAGTTTTTGTCATTGTGCATGACGGTGTCGCAATTTAAAGCAAGAGGATGAGTGGAGCTTTAAAGGGACAATTCACCTCAAAATCAAAAACACATATTTTTTCTCTTACCTGTAGTGCTGTTTAACCATCTAGATATTTTGGTGTGAATCACTGAGTTCTGGAGATATCAGCCACATAGAGATGTCTGCACTGTAAAAACAAAAAGGTTGAGAAAACTCTTTAAGTTTTGAATTTTTGTATTTTTGAAATACGAGATTTATGAAGATTTAAGACAAGTAAATTAGCTCAACCAAAAATTTTGCAAACATTTTTTTGTGCAACTTAAAAGTTTGAGTTTGGCTCAAAAATCAAAAAATCTATTGCAGTAAGTTGCTTTGAACTTTTGAGTTGTCTCAACTTTTTCTTTCTTTTTTTTAACAGTGTGACTTCTTTCTAATATAATGGGAACAGACTATGTTTCTTTCCACTAGAAAGAAAGTAGTTCCAGCAAAAACTACTGCGCAGAGAAACTAGTTCTGGTAGATTCAACCATAGAAAGAAAGTAGCTTGTATATCAGAGAGAAGGCAAACATATCTAAAGCTGATAAGTCCAAAATTCTACATAAAATCATGACAAGTTAAGCAATCAAAAACAGCACAGAGGGCAGAATGGGAGGAAAACAGATGACAGCACCCCCTGTCCACAGAAATCATTAAAGCATCTTCCTTGTTAATTGTAGATTTATGTTGAATGTGAGGTAAAATGACACTTTAACTACCCTGCTTCCCCTCAGTTCATTTTTAACACACCACAGTGTACAGTAAAACGAGAACAGACCGAACAGAAACTTCCACATGGCTCCTCAGAGCTCCCTGACATTAATAAATCTCTGGCATTCCACTGAAAGTCAGAAGCTCTGCGAGATTCAATTATAAAGTTACAGCAAAACTGAGAGGGAGTTTGACACCTGGGTGCCCTTTCAGGACCTATAGGGAGCACAGCACACTGACAACCCTCAAATCCGCTAAGGTACAGGAGCCAAAGCCTTTACAAACATTACTAATAAAGACTCATGCAGACGTTGAAATCCCTCATTTTAAAATTGGATGGAGCTTGCGCTGGCTGCCACTGCACACCGCAAATATCATTTCCATATACGAGAATGTGCCATTTGTTCCGCTTCAGCTTCTTGCCATGGTGGAAATGTCCAGTCCAGTCTCAAGGACAATTACAGAATGTCTGAGACTTTATTCTTCCCAGGGTGAGAAGTGGAAACCTCAGCCAAATGCAGAAATGGAGCAGTCTGTCAGTAAAGCGCCAAAGACGTCTCGTAGAGCGGCTGTCAGAGCTGCCACTCAGCTGTGAGACAACGCAGTGCGATATCTCTGATATCCATTTGGCTTTTCCCATCAGTGTTTGAGGGTGCAGCTTCGCTTCCTTTGACTCCTGTGTGTTTTGGCAGGCTGCTTCTCCCAAGTGTTACTTTCCTACTCAAGATCAGTCTAAATTTACATTATATCATAAGAGGTGTGAAAAGATTTTTGTAACCAGTTCTACCTTTTTTTAACAAAAATATCTGACAACTTTCACTCTAAAATTAAACAAGACATGCCTGAAGTTCCTTTTGTATTATTTTAGAACCAGTTTCCTGGCAAACATTAAATCCTGGTCCCAGTCTAAAGGTTATTTAATGGATATTTTTTTATAGCCTGTGACAAGGCTTGATCTGTATCCGCGAAACTCAGTTTAACCTCAAATTTGATGACAGATTGGTAATTTATAATAATTAGGAAAATTAATTATTCTGACAAGCTTGTACTATATAAGATATTTTACAAATAGTGAACCAGTGAAATGGCGTGTTTACCATCATGAATTAAACAATGGTAATACAAATATTCTCATTCAACTTATTTATTTTAGGAAATAGTTTTTCATTTATACCTA
>JAJHUR010095649.1:0-10773 GCA_027495735.1 Lutjanus campechanus | reverse complement strand
CACACATAGACTGACCTTGTTCATGACTTTCTGCTGCTGTGTGTGGTTCTGTCTCAGTGAGACCACCTCTCTCCACAGCACTTCATTCTGCCTGACGGTGACAGAGGGAGGTGGTGGAGAGGAGAAACAGAGAAAACACAACCATATTTAGCAAAAAAGAAAAGAGATTTTTTTGTAACCATTGTTTTCATTTTCACCTGGTTAAGAATCCGATGCCTATTAAAACCTTATCAGCGGTCAGTTGATCAGCACTAAAACAAGAATCTGAGTATTTCCTCATGATAAAGCCCCCAGCACATAAATATACTGAAAAACTTGTTAATTACCCTCCAAATCTTCTTCACAATTCTGGCCCTCAATTCCAGGAGGTCCAGACTGGGGCGTTTTTAATACAGGTGTCAACCTCTGATCTGACACTGGACAGTGTGTCCATTAATCCAAACGTTTGCACTCCTATAACAATGTTAGACTTATGATGGACAGTTTTAAAGGGACAGTTCATGCTAAAATCAAAAATACATATTTTTTCCTCCGACCTGTAGTGCTTGTTATTAATCTAGATCATTTTGTTGTGAGTTGCAGAGTTTTTGATATATCAGCCAATATAATGGGAAGAAAGTAGTTCCGGTAGATTCGACTCCAGAAAGAGAATAGTTCCCACATGAAAGTACTCACGACAAGGTCTGTGGATTATCTTGAGTCATCAGGTCACGATTTCTGGAAAGAGACATTGCTGTAAGCACCACAGGCCGAGTGCCAGCTAGTTTCATTATATTGGAGAGAAGGCAGACATCTCTATGGCTGATACTTCCAAACATCTCCAACTCACATCAAAACAATCTAGATGAATAAATAGCACTACAGGCCAGGGGAAAAATATGTATTTTGGGGTGAACTATCCTTTTAAATATCAAAATCGATACGGCAGATTTATACCATAATATATGGTAAATGCTGTGATACAGTGTGTGTACGCATTTAATATCTTTGTTGTTTTGTTAAACTCCATCTCAGCTTAGCTAAATGTTATGTTGTGTCATGACAGGAGGTGCACTTAAACCTGTAGATGCCAGACTCCAGAGGATGAAATCAGTCTAAATAGAACAGTTACGAATATTTACTCTCGTTCAGTGGTTCTCAAATTGGGGTTCAGGGCACAATCCAAGCAATTTTGTAAAAAGTTTTCAGATTCATTCATTTAAATAATATTAAAAATCATGCAAAGTCTCATAGTGCATGTGTATTCTGTACTGGCATGGTGCAAATATTTTAATACATGTCTCATGTCTTTATAAAATCTTTGTAATACATTTCTCTTGGGTTGTTCTTTCACAAAACTATGTTGAAGTGTGAGCGTCCTCAGTATATTTCTTATCTTGCAAGAGGTCCATGATAACCTCAGCTCTAGTTTTCTGGTTAGCCACCTTCCACTTATCTGCAGCAGAAAGATTACAGTCCATACAGTAAATTAGATTTACAATGTCCAACAGGCTGAAAATGGTGACAGCTCTGAGAAATTGGACTTCATGTCACATTAAATTAATATTTTTTCTCTTTGTACATAACCACATAAGTTCTTGTTGGTACATGACCCTGCAGAGAAGAGGACAGTCTGACAGTAGCTTCTCATGGCTGGTTAGCGCTGCCTATGTCTGTGTCCTGAGCAGCGATCAGTCGGTCTCTCCTGTGTCCCCTGATTCTTGCGGTCACACACTACATAGCCATGAGGCCATCCCTCCTACAATCCAAATAGTGAGTTGGAGCCACATACTGTATATTAAATAGGCTAAAATCCCATTTAATATGATCTGTAGTTGAAGCGAGTTGTTTAACCCCACTCCCTCATCCTCAGAGTCGGAGAATTTCAGGCAGGCTGTAGGAGCACAAGACAAGTGCAACATTGCAAACTGACAATAACAAGTGAGGACGAGTCCTCCACTGTAAGTTGATAAGCTGTTTATAACTGTCAGTTGTCCGTCAATGTAAAACTAAGCTTGTTATCCTGAAAACAAAAGCATGCTGCTCTGAAAATACACACTCTGGAGTTTCAGTTAAGTGGCTGCTTTTCTTGGTGCCTGCCAGACTCTATTAACATATTGATCAATTTAACCATACAAGATATTAATGATTTCTTACAACTCATAAACAGACACTTACTTTTTTGGCAAATGCTCTGCATTAATTTGAACGCTAATTAATGTTAAATTAATAAGTTATTCCAGCACAGAATAGAAATTTCAAAGGGAGACTCTGTGGCTGTAGTGTTACTGTAAAATAAAGTGAGTATTTCAAAATAAATTGTTTCCTTGATCTCTGACGACATGGTAATTCAAGGATTTAAATATATCACAAATTTCTCCTTTAAAAATACTGGGACAGAAGGTTGAAGGAGATTTATGGGAGGTAAATAACACTGAAGCTCATGTTGGGCAAGGTTATGGTTACTAAAACTCAGTTTAGCAGCAACATTTCAAATTACAGCAAGTGAAAACAGTTTCATTACAAACATGAGGTCCTGCATTAAGTGCAATGTGTCTGCCCAGGTGGACCGTGGACCCCCTATTTCCTGAATCAAAAAACTCTACAGATCGACACAAATTTTACTGAAAGACAACAAGTTTGCAGCCAAACAGGGACAGCTGAGTGAGTCATTCTGATTTACTGAGCATCTATGCAAATTTGCAGCGCATGCTGAGGACCTGACAAGCTTTGTTAGAGGGAGAAGCTTGTGTTTAGAGAGTGTTGCCCATGCCTGCCTGCCTGCCTGTATGGTCGTACATGTGCACATGCACACATCTGGTCATCCTTTCTAAGAATGTCGTTATTGGTGTGTATGTGTGTGTGTTAGTCAGGTGAGCAGGTGAACATTCTCTCCTCTCATTAGCAAACAATACTGAGCACAAAGCAGCTCCACCGCACAATAGACACACAGCAGCTATTTTCAGCAACAATAGCCTCTAGAGAAAAAGTCAGTTCATCCACTGGGTGATTTGTTCCAACTTAGCAAGAGGAATAATAGACAGGTTGACTGGGCATGAACTGTGAAGCACCACAACTGTATTTTCTTGACAAAAAATAGAACAAGATTTTATATTTTTGAGTTTTAAAGTAGTGCAGCCTGTCAAGAGTCATACTCATCAGTGTTAAATATTTTGTCCCTCTTGTGCTCTACTGTCACATGTCAAACTGACTTGACCTGAGAAATTTGATGTCTGTTTGCACAACTATCGCACCGCAGTCACACTACCAGCTCAAGTGGTAAAGGTTTTTTTGTTTTTGTGGAACTGGTGACAAGTGCTGGTGAGGTAATGAAACAAGATCCAAGAAGTCTGGCTTCATTAGTAGATCTATGAAGCTGACGGGTTATCAATGGACAGTTGCCTGGTTGTTAATTCAGTCTGGGAACTACCATTAACTATTGTATTCCTGTTCAGAGGGGTGCTGGGTCACTTTACTCAATAGCTGTGGCTTGCTCAAGGCTCATTTGATGTTATTTGTTTTCCTGGTTAAGGAAAGAATTTGAACCAGCAGGAACCTAACTTCTTGAATGAGGCAGTTTTGCCCTCTTATTTAAATGGGAGATATTAACTATATAATTATAGGAGAACATGTAACTAATATTCAAACGTGGTGCACATTTAGGAAAACCACTTATGTGGGTTATAATTCCTGCTTTTAGTCAATTAAAAAAAGTCCTGCTCATTTTAATGCAATACGTAGGATTATTATTGGTGTTTTCACTTGTCTATTGCATTAATAAGGCAATTTAATGATCCTAATTAAATGCTGTTGATGTCATTTGACCTGTTTTAAACCAGATGACAGGGTATGCAGCCGCCACCAGAAGGAATTTGTGGTAAAAAATATCTTTAAAATATGTTTGTAAACTCCTACAGATTAATCAAAATCTTAACTGCTGAAAAGGGGTTTAAAATGATTGAACCACACCTGTCACCTGTGCCAGGATCTCAACTCATCCTCAGAATCTGGAACTGATCTAAATCATATTAATGACAAATGATGTTACTCTGAATGAATCTATTTTAATCCCTCTGTCATGACACGCCCACCTCCAACTCGCTGACCTGAATTTCATACATTTTCATCTGGTAACCCAAACCATGACCCTGCTTGTGTCAGTGACAGATGAAGAGCAGGTAAAGAGGATGGACTTTGTTTGAGGGCTGACGACTTGTGGTGCCATGACACACACACACACACACACACACACACACACACACACACACACACACACACACTAAACCTCTGTACTCACTGTTTCATGTCCTGCATCTGACACTCCATGTTGTCTTGTTGTGTCCTGAGAAGCTGGACTTCATATAGCAGTTTACTGAGGTCCTCCTGACGAACTTTGGTCTCCTCACTCTTCACTATGGACACCTGAACACACAAAGGACAATGCTCAGACACAGCACATACAACCAAACATTCCCTCCGCTGTGTTTGAGAGCAAAGACCTCAGTCGAAGTTTTAGAGATGGTAGCGTGGGTCTGTTGTTTTGTTGGAAGGGTTGAAAGGCTTTACTTTTGTGGATTATAATTTGAAATGGATAGACATATGGTTGGAGCCATAGAAGGTATATTAAATAGGTTGAAATCCTCTTTAATGTATAGTCTATGGTGGAAACAAGTTTTAGTGGGCTAATGGGGATCCAAATAAACTAAACTAAACTCTGAGTTTGGTGGCTGGCTACCTTCTGCCTGCCAGACTCCATTAACATGTTGTTCAATTTAACCGTTCTAAACATCCACTCCCTCTAAAAGATTATTAATGATTTCTTACAACTCATAAGCAGACAGTTACTCATTCAGTGAATACTCGGCATTAAGTTGAACCCTAATTAATATAAAAACATTAATTCCAGCCTGGAATGGACCATTCAAAGCAGACTGCTGTAGCATTGTTGTCACACTTAGACTGTTTCCTCGTCATTTTATGATTTATTACAGTAAATATATTACAGATTTCTCCTTTAAGAAAGGCTGAAGCATTTTAATCCTTTATAGCGTGGATAGAATCCTCTTTACCCTAGCAGTGTAGGTGACTTGTGTAGCAAAGATGTGGTGAAGACATCCTTTAGCTGCTTCATTGACATGTGCACCTCATCCAAATTACTTCTGTGCTGACTTCTCCAGTGCTACAAAAATTAAGCCTGACTGCGCTATTGTTTGACACTTTCTGGACAGTTTGTCTTGTGCAGATTTTTGTGTGTGTGTGTCCATACCTTCCTCTTGATGTGTTCTAGCATGTGTTCGTGTCCCTGGAGGAAGTACAGATGTTGGAACTCTGTATCGTCTCTCTCAGGCTTCACCAGACCGCTCTGTTCAATGTTCACCACCTTACGGAAACCATCTAAACAGACACATTCAAGAGCAAACACACACAAAGAATAAATACAGTATATATTGTAATTAAGAGAAGAGAAGACAAGAGAAGAGTGTACTTACACATGTTGAGCTGTCGAACAAAGCTAGCCATGTTATTGTGCTTAAAGTACTTTGGCAGAACTTCCTTGGCAAAGCGTCCTTGGTCAAACACATGGAAACTAGTCCCAGTCTGAAAGAGAGAGTAGTTAGGAATGCAAAGTTAGTTAACAGCACCTGTAACACTGAGTGTGGATCACCTTGTCCCTGTCTCCCGCTGTCTATACCAATCATGATATTTTCTGCTAAATATAGTTTCTATATAATATCAGCAGTAACACTTTGTCCTAAAAAGTGAAGACTTCTGTAACTGTATGTGGTATCCATAAATCCACATACAAAACAGCGAGAAAATAATATTTTTCCTCTGTTATTGTATGTGGATTTGAACTTTTCTGTATGTGTATTATAAGGAGATCTTAAGAAGAAGAATTATAAGAAGTAATATAAGAGGTTTTCTTCTGTATCGAAGTAATTCAATGATCATTGTCTGTACATACATGGATACATAGGAAACAGGAACTGCTAACTGCTAATGTAGCTACTTATAATGGTGCTAATTTCTAATTTGTCAAAATATAAACAAACCTTCAATCAAAGTGTGCGTTTTATGTTTTTTGACTTGTCTGGTTACTCATGACTTCTTTTTCTTTACCATTACTCTTTGTGACTGAAACCACATCATTCCTTAATGAAAAACACCAATGTTTCATGTTGATTTGAAGTTGAAATCTGTAATTTGTCAGAGGTTCCAACTCCTACAATGCTACAAAGATGGAAGGATTTTTGCATAAAACGGTGTGGAAATTTGAATCTGCTTTGGAAAGACACTCTAAGAAGTGCCAGGTTAAAAAAGTGGCATCATGCTTTTTATATATAAAAACATGATTTTTCAGCAGTGCATACAGTAATTTGGGTCTAGTGAAGACCTTTGCAGTGATAAGGAGCTCAAAACTAAATTAGTCCAGGCTCTAGTCAAAGAAACCCATGTGTTGTGAAATCCAACAACCTCACTGGGTCATTTGAGCACACTCCTTCAGTAATAACAAGATTTTTCTACAGCATTTGAAGGCTGTTGGTGAAGGTTAGGACAGTCCAGAAGGACAGGAATTAAGAAAGAGACCAAATATATTTGATATGGACACGTATAGCAACGTATGCTATGTATTGGGAAAGCAAGTAAGCAAAAATATATGACAAACAATTTAAGCTGTAAGTTGGCAGTAAATGTGAAAGTCTGACCCTGTGTGCATCCAAAAATGAGTACTACAGCCCAATTAGCAAGTTGGACGGTATTAAATAGGCTGAATTGTAAAATGACAATAACAAGCAACAAAAAGTTCTCCACTGTAAGTTGATCAGCTGTTTATAACTGCCAATTGTCTGTCAATGTTAAGTTAAGCCTGTTATCCTGAAAACAAAAGCCCACTGCTCTGAAAATATACACTCAAAAGTTTGAGTTAAGAGACTGCTTGTCTCACTGTCTGCAGGAATTAACATATTGTTTGATTTAAGCCTTATAAATATCTACTCCTTCTAAAGGATTATTAATGATTTCTTACGACACACAAACAGACACATACTCATTCAGTGAACATTTGGCCTTAATATGAAATCTAAATTTCAAAGGACCACACTGCAGCTGTAATGTTGCTCTTAGAGACGTCAGTATTTCATTTTAGCCTGTTTCCCTAATCTCTAATGCCACATGGCGGTCATTTTATGATATACAATATTGAGAATAATTTGATGCTTAACTGTTCAACCTCCCGTCTTCTGCACCACCGTGTGCCTCTGATACAAAAAATGCAGACATTAACAAATTAAACTGCCATATTATAATCACGTGAACAGGGACATATACTGTATTAACCAGGTATTTCTGTATTTAATGCAAACATCCTTTCACGAAGGGTGGGATACTAATGTTTCATGTAAACACCAAAAGAAATATTGGACTATGGACAGAGCAGAAAAGTTTGGCTGTGAAACATGTTTTTTACAGATTACAGTTTCTGAATGATCTGTTTGATGTCATTTTGTGGTTATTTATACTTTCTAAATAGCAGTTTTGTAGCCCTTTCATTTCTTCGTCAACTCTGTGTACAGTGACATGATCACTGATGTTTTGGTTGGTTTGGTAAAATGACAGCATTTCTATTTTTATGCTTTTAAAACTGCTGCCAGGAACATGTACCGGCACAAACCCAGAGTTCATCAGTAATCACTGTCATAAACATGATTCACCACTTGTTACCAGGTAGATACTGTGTGTGAAACAATGGTACCCGAATGATGAGTTTTGTAAGGAGGTCATATATTTTCCCCCATGTGCAGGGTCTATTCATCAGCAGCCAAATTCGGTCAGCCAATCAAACAAACTCTCTCTCTCTCAAACACACACACATTGTGTGTGATGAGTCATGCTGTCTCTCCCAATGTTACAGTCTTACTAAGCAACTGCATCTTTTACCCTGAAAAGCAATATTGTGTTAATTATTGTACATAATCAGGATTTATGAGTTAAGACTATTCTAATAAGATGTTACTTTGTGTCTAATGATGCTCACTGGCTTACTAATAGTCTGACAATGCAACAGCTGATGCTGCACACTCTAACTATAGATGTCATGGGACTGGACAGCCTCTGTCTGTGTGTTTGCCTTCCTCCAAAGAAGAACAGAGATTCAGCCTTCCCCCTGTTTATCACCGAAGCCTCATCTGTGTGACACACATCAATCCTTGCCTCAACTGATTCCCCAGGAAAGAGATAAACACGGAGAAAACCACATATGGTCTCCCTGTCATCTAGAAAATGCTATCAAAATTCACTTTGAGGATGACGTATTTTCTTCATGTTAAAGGATTAAATGATGATTGATTCTAGTTGCTCACAGAATCTAAAATTTAGCAACTTATCAGGGGTCAAAGGTCAAAAGTAGACTACTAATGATGGCAGAGTGTCAAAGTGTGGTCATCAGAACGCATGTTCTTTTTTGAGGGGGTGGGGGTGGCTTTATGCCTTTAATTTATAGTACAGCTGAAGATATGACAAGAAAAGGGGAGAGAGAGTAGAGGAATGACATGCAGCAAAGGGCGGTAGGCGGCAGTCAAACCCCCTGCTGCTGTAAAGGACTCACAGCCTCAGCACATGGGCTGAGCGCTCTACCAACTGAGCTACGAGGCCAGCAAAGACACATTTTCAATACCAAAGACACGCACTACCACCAGCCATACCAGTTTTATTGGGGCTGACATTTTGACAGCAGCTAACATTTAGTTAGTCTGCCTGTTGCCTGTTGCCAGAGCTACATAAATGCATCTACTGAGGATTAAGGATTCTGACCAAGCGACACTGTGAAACCGTCTGCCCTGAAAGCACAGGCCAGCTAATTGCTTGTTTTAAAACATCGGCTTTAACTGTCTTGTCTCCATGATTTATATTGTATTGTCCAGCATTCAGTCTTTGAAAGAACTGGGATAAAACTGGATTTTAATTGGGTTCTGGTTTTTACATTTCAATTATGCTGGAAAATATATTTTAAAATATCAAATTCTTAGCAATTAAACCTTGTAAGGGGCCAGCCTCCTAGTGATGACTCAGATGGAAAATCTGATGGAGTTGATGTCTTATGGAGTTGACAAAATGTCACTTTTTAAAAAAAAAAAATTCACAGCCATTTTATTTTTTTTCTCTTAATGCTAATACATTTTTAAACCAGAATTCCTATTTAGCTTTTATTTAGAAGGGCTACACAGTTGACATGTTTTGGTTGACACACATCTCATAGCAATATTATTTAATGTATTTGTCAAAAAATCGAAAGCTTAACAGTGCTTGAACAGTATTCCAGTTTTGTTTTTTTTAAACCAGGAAGTGAGACAAGGGTCCTAAGGGTGTATCTTACAATCTTTACATCTGATTAAATCTTGTTTTTATAAAAAACTGACTGACTATTCTCAAGAATGGGTAACATTACATCATATAATATTTATATTATAAAGGACAAATTAGACCTGTTGGCAGGCTAGTGCTTTTTTTTCTTTAAGGGCCATCCCACTTAGTGTTAGCATGTTAGCTTGGTAAACAAGCAAGATATTAGCAACAGGTGTGGGAGTAACAGTTAGTTAGTGAGCTATAAACAGCTAGACAAACTGACAGCAGAAGTTACTAGTTTACAAGCTAAACACAGTTTGTTCCTCATGTCATAGAAATATGACTTTTCTCCTTTTCAGGTTGTGAGATATGCCGTTCTTGAAACAACAAAAACAAGACTCATACCATTTTTTGGTTCTAAGCTCTGTGTCAGAAAACACCCTTGTCCCAGACAAGAATTCACAACTTCAAACAATTTAAAAATGTGTTAAAGCCTTCAAAATCAAATACCTACTGAACATAGATATTAAAATGTGCTTGATTGACTGAACATGATTTAATCAGGCATGAAAAGAGTTAGCTATACCCTAAGGACCCCTGTCTAACTTCTTGGTATAAAAAAGGCAGGAATACTGCTGAAAGCAGTACTTTCTACTTTTCAATAAATAACATTGCTATCATATATGCCTCAACCATAACATATCAACTCAACTGTAGCTCTTCTAAATCAAAGCTAAATAAGAATTTGGTTTAAATATATGTATTTTGATTAGCAAGAAGAGAACTCTGAGCAACTTCTAAAAAAATTAAATGCTTGCTCACTACGGCTGCTGTGAAATGAAAAAAAAAAAAAAGCAACACTTGCTCATCATCAAATTGGCCTGTTCCTAAACAGAGAACGGCAAGTAGACAAATAACGCTAACACTAGAATGTGTTTACTGAGGAAGACGATGATGGTTTAGAGGACACAGTTCTTAGATTATACTCTTTGTTTGTACACTGAAATGAAATTCCTCGCAAAGTTACAAAAGTATGTTCTGAGGACAGACTCACAGCGCTCCAGCAGATGAGGTGGTTGGTATCTGGATCCTCCACCAGGGTCCACAGCTTAGTGAGAAAGGCTGGAACATTGCTGGCGTAGCTGCCATCTACACCCATGGCACCTGGAGACTCCTGCATACTGTCACCTGTCAACTGCCAAGACGGCTCACAACAGGAAACCAAGTGTGTGTGTGTGGCTGTGTGTGTATGTGTGTGTGTTGTGTGTGTCTGTGTCTGTGTGCGCGTATGTATGTGCAGAGTCCCAGACTAGTCCATGTTTGAGAAACTCCACTTCTGATGATCCGTTACTGATAATCCCAAGTTTGTCTCAGTGTCATTGATTCCATTTCAGTCTGTCAAACTGTCCCTGTACGCCCTTGTTGACACAATCTCGCTTTGTATCTAATTTT
>JAJHUR010095648.1:1349-11461 GCA_027495735.1 Lutjanus campechanus | reverse complement strand
ACGCAGTTGCCATTTTCTCGCCCACACTGTGTAAGTAGCAAGTGTACTGTGTGCCCATTACCGTGGTCAGGCACACTGTTGCTAACAGCAGAAAGCGACTGCACCACTGAACAACAAAAACTTGACCTAAAG
Organism: Lutjanus campechanus; assembly: GCA_027495735.1. Taxonomy (NCBI): domain Eukaryota; kingdom Metazoa; phylum Chordata; class Actinopteri; order Lutjaniformes; family Lutjanidae; genus Lutjanus; species Lutjanus campechanus. The sequence continues at coordinate 11,329 of JAJHUR010095648.1, read as the reverse complement.
TCAATGGCACAGTATTTTCTTGCTATTTCAAGGACGCATTATTTGGACAGAGAGATACGTATGCATGTGCTGGTTTACAACATGCACACACACTGCAGTTAATCTGCGGATCATAAAAATAACCATTCAACAGTGGATGATTGCAGGTGGGTGAAACAGGATGAAGCTGTGTGTGCATTTACACGCAGCAGCTGCAACTGATCATTGATTGTGTAAATCCGACAGGATCAGTCAGGATCCAATGCTGATTAAGGTATTGTGTTCCTCTACACATCCAAAAGGTCTCAAACACAGTCAAGGTTCATACAGTGAAACTGTCTGGAAGCAGCTAAATAAATCCTGACTTCCATCTGAGTTCTCTGAAAAATGATTTCCTCTGTTTTATCCTCTGTCCTGCATGTTTACAACTACAGTTTTTAGTTTTGCGTCTTAAATATTAACAATATTTCTTTTTATTATTCTTCTAATTAATGTTGAGCAGCATGAGCTTTCCAGGTGATTGTATTATACTGATGTGTGAGTGATTTCTTTCATGATTTACTTTAATACTGTGCTTCATGCATAAAAGATTGCACATAGTTAGGATATGAGGAGATGAAAAGTAAATTTAAAGGTGTTTAAATGACTGAAAATGTGTTGAGAATAAACCAGAGGAGCAGTTTAGTTTTATTTAAAGAAATGCATCATATTCTATAAGATCTCCATATATTCCTGTGAGAACCACATATCCATAATCCAGGATTGATAAAAACTGTTTATTTAGCTTCATAAGTAGGAGAATTCACTCAGCCCGTAAAGGAATACTTGATTTTTTTTCGTTTATCATTAAATTTCACATCTGAAATCCTATTTGACAAAGCTTTGACTGGACAGGAAATGTAATCTGAAAGGTAACAAGTAACTAAAGCTGTCATACAAATGTAGTGGAGTAGAAAGTACATTTTCCTCTGAGAAGTAGTGGAGGTTAAGCACAGAGATGCATTAGATGGAAATACTCAATTAATGTACAAGCAATTTGTACTACAGTACAGTACTTCAGTACATGTACTTACTGCAGTAAAGAGGCATTGAGAGGAAATGAGAAAAGTTGATGACGTGCAGCAAAGGTCTAACTGGGGAAATTGTAATGACATGGGCAACTTCTTAAATCCGTTGACCACAAGGAAACTGCTTACATGAATAGTTTTGTGGAAAATACGCTTTTAGCGAGAAGAGTGATGATACTCTCATGTCTGTACATTAAACATGACACTAGAGCAGGAGGCAATTAGCTTAGCATCAAGACTGAAAAAAAGGCAGAAACAGCCCCAGCTCTGTCCAAATGTCTACCAGCTCCTCTGAAACTCACTGATCATCTCATCTAACTCACAAGAAAACTAAGGGAATTTTCCAAATAGTCAAACATATCAAATAGATATGAAGGGAATGAAGAAAAGTCAAGCTGAAAGCCAGTGTTAAGAAGCACAGAGGAAATATGTTAGAATTTATCAAAATACCTAGATGAAGCATTCGCCTACAAGAGGTTTCACTTTCATATCCAAGTTTGCAAGAGCATGTGTCACTTTCATTTTAAACAGTGTATATTTAATTTTGCAAAAAAAAACAAAAAAAAAACAACAACCAGATACGTGGATCTAATTAACACATATCCAGGCTTCAGAATACTGAATGCATGCTGTGCACAATGAGTAAACATACAGTATATTTAGAAAGAAACTCCGGAAAGGGTAATAGGATGTACACAGCGTCTCTGGAAAGCCAAATTATATACGGGAAGGAAACAGGAGTCCTGCCTCCTCTGGTTGTCATGACTACTATTGTCTGTGAGGATCAGATATTACTGAAGTGTTAAAGTTCAGTGATTTACTGGTCCGCTTTATTTACTTCACTTCCATGCAGGACTTGAAATTAATTGTCCCAGTTGTCCCGTTTATGTGAACATATATATATAATTTTAATTGTAATGTGTTAGAAAAATGTGAGGTAGCACCGGCACAAGCTCTATGTTATGTTACATATGCACTTGCACACTGTAAAGATGTTTACTCTGAGATGTGCTTAAAGTGTGTGTACCGATCAGAACCAGATTTGGATTTGCAGAACAGTTTTCAGTGATGCACTTGTTGACCAAACAGTAAGAAACAAACAAGAAACAGTAACTCAGCCAGGGACTAAAAGAATAATGAAAAGTGATTGTGGCCAAATAATTCAAGTCAGTTTTTATTCTTATATAAAAAGAGGGAACAACTATGGTGCATTAGAGTTAGAGTTACTGAAATAAAGTTTATTATGTCCATTACTGAAGGAGAGCACTGCAGCCGGCAGAAGTGAAACTGAGCCACAGCGTAATTCCAAGCAACTGTGCACCATCAAAGTACAACCACTAAAAGTTTTGCCACTGACAGGCTAAGATTGTTATTATAAGTGTCTTACAACATTATGGTAAACAATTGTTACAAAACAGCTGTGCTATTGTTCTTGCCAAACTAACCAGACTCCATCTGCAAAACTGTAATTTTAACATAAAATAAAACTCACCAAAAACATCAGCTTGTCTTTCCAGTGTTCCAGTCAAGTTTGGTCAAAATTTATTCATGAAAATATCGAGAGAGGAGCAAGAGGGAAGAAACAACATGCATAGCCAGAATATTTATACATCTACCTCTGTGATTTAAGGATTTATTTCAACTAAACAACCAGAGGTGGTTTTATTTTGTTTCTGTTGTGTTTGAATGAAGATGACGGTGACGATGTTAAAATTACAGCTTCGCAAAAGGGAGTCTGGTTAGTTTGGCAAGAGGGAAATTGGCTGTTTCTTGTGCTACAAAATGTATCTTATTGTTTAAAAAGAGGTCTATCTCTGTAGTGATTGGTTGATGTGTTGATGTGTGTGTGTGTGTGTGTGTGTGTGTGTGTTTGTGTGAGCATGTGTATTTACCTGTCCAACTCCTGGCATTGACAGGTTCACTCCAGTCACTCCACAAACCATCATATTCATCCTTAGCTCTGACCTGTATCTGGTATTCAACACCAGGCATTGCATCAGTGATATGGTGGTAGCGCCTGTCCTTAATCTCCTGTATCTACGTAGACACAGACAGACAGACAGAAATCACATCAAACTATTATGACCTGAGTGCTTTATTGCTACAGGCCATAACAGCCAACATTGTACTAAACTACTGAACTATGAAAAATGAACACACACGCGCTCAAAAACATGGATACCTAAGATTTTCTCCTTTATGTCTCAGGTGCAAAGAAGAGCCAGTTAGTCTCACCCATTAAATTCTTGAGGTGTTGTTGGAAAATAAAGACGTTTTGACATATTACAAGACCAGAAATTAATTAAATCTTAGCCATCGATTTGGAAAATGATCTAAAATGCATGTTACTGGGAATATCAAATGAGTTTATTGCTGATAAGTATAAAGGCAGTCTTTTTAGTTCAAGAAAGTGCATACTTCTGAATTGCATAACAGACCCAACTAAAACACAGTGCCTTCAAGGGACAGTTCACTCCTAATCAAAAATACATATTTTCCCCCTGCCCTGTATTGCTATTTATCCATTTAGATTTTTTTTTTGGTGTGAGTTGCAGAGTTTTGGAGATATCGGCTGTAGAGACGTCTGCCTTCTCTTGAATGTAATGGGACTAAATGGTACAAGTCCTGTGTAGCTCCAAACAGCAAAAAATACATTTCAAAACCAGTGTCTCCTACATGACCCCGTGACTCAAGATAAACAACAGACTTTCTATTAGAAGAAGTAATCCTAGTAGATTCCTAAGTAGTAGCTTCTACAGCAGAAAAAAAGTAGTTCCTACATGAAACTGCCACAATAAGGTCTGCGGATTATCTTGAGTAATGAGGTCATGATTTCTTGAGGACACTGGCTTAGATTTTGATGTTTTTTTTTTGTGTGTGTGTGTGTGTGGAGCACAACAAGCTGAGTCCCATTTACGTTTTTTTACATTTGGAAACCGGTCACCATTCACTGTTGGGAGATTCTACAACACTGTTTTCCTGTGAAACTCCAGCAGTGTTTTGAGGGTGCAGCTTGAGGGTGAGTAGATAATGACTCAACTTTCATTTCTGGGTGAACTGCATTATGTAATATCTGAGTCTTTGTCTGAGTCTTTGTCTGGTATTTTCTTCTCTGGCTGTAAGCCGGGTTGTTTTGTTTCAAGGTTTTTTTTTTGTTCCTCTTGAGGTGGAGTTGCCCCTAAAAGTGTTTTGTGTTGCTGTAAATCAATAAGCATAGAAACATAATAAACTAAAAATGAAAAAACAAAAACATGGCTACTCAACAGCTCAACCAGCACACACCTGCTCGTGATAAATGGAGGACATGTCAGGTTTGTATTTCATCTCATACATTAGTTGGTAATATTTGCCCTCAGGATTCCAGGTGGGTGGGGGACGCCATGTGACCGTCAGCCTCGTCTCCTGTCCCACTTCCGGACAGACTGACACATCTGACGGTGGGTCGGGCTTTACTGTTGGAGCAGGAAGGAATACAGTGAGTGCAGCTTCTCCTACCTTTACATTAGACCAAAACACATACGTGACTCGCCTCGACACACCCACTTACGAATTGTCATAGGGGTGAATTCCAGCAAGGTGCTGGTGGCGTTGCCTGCGATACTTGTAACACACAGGTAGGCCATGTGAACGATTCTCATCTCGGTGTCGTTGTATTTCAGAGCGCACCAGCAGCGGGAGGTCCGAATTGAGAATGAGCACTGATGGCGATGGAATGACCCTGTTGGGCTGAGAGAAAGTAAAGAAAGGGCACACAGACCAAGAGAACATTATTTGATTTGCTGCTGTAAGGTGAAGTGTGAATTATAAATATTTATTGTACATATTATAGAAAACACTTTAATATAGTACAGAAACCTGTGAACACACCTAATGCACCTAATTGACAGGTAAGCTGACACAAGGACTAAAAAGAAAAAGCATGTAAATCATAGTCTGTAATGTCGTTAAGGCTTGTTTACATCAGGAGGGCTTGTAAACTCCAGACATTCTGGATGGTTACACTAATGAGGTTTTACAAGAAAACATTATAGGTCTACATTATATTGTGTTCTAAAGTATTATTTACCATCTTCACACCATGTATAACTAGTTCACTGGGGACTTCTAGTGTTAGTGCCTGAACTTACCTTTTACTGAGTAAGAGGTAACAGTTAGGCCTTATGGTGATGGGCTTCTGAGGTTTCCACTCACAGCGAATTTTACTGTTGGGTGACTTTTTGTAGCAGAACGGGGTGGGATTCTCTGGAGGATCTGACACATATAGAGGACATGCAGTGATATTGTAATTGTCTGTTATTTTTACATTAGCTGTATTAAAAATAATGAAAAAATGCCTTTAAATGATTTAAATCCACTTTAAATCATGGAAAAAAGAAAAGCAGCAAATCGAGCAGGATCCTGCTTATTTTACGTTGCAGTATCAATATCAGCCTCCATAGCAGGCTGATAAGATGAAGATGAATGATTATCAAGATGAAAAGGACATTGTCTTTTTAACTGTTTTAGAGCACATGCCCAGTCATGTTGCACATATATTTAACAACATATTTTATATCAAAAACATGGAAAATTCAGAAATGTTTTCTTCCTCTAAAACAAATTATGACACATGCTTACCTAAGCTAGAACCGACCAATTTCAACCAATCATATCATGACATCCACCTGTCAGTCAATCAAGGTTAATTAGTTAGCTAGCTAGCAACACTATGGTATGTCGGTATGTCTTCCAAGATGTTCACCACCTCAAACCTTGTTCTGTTTCCACCACAAATTGTTAACTGCCATTAGCTCAATTAGCCACACAGCTAGGTTGTCTGACTCAGCCAAGATAACCACCTTTTTCTGTATTCTCTGCTGTCAAACCTCCATCTGTCTCAAACACTGTGTTACACTTTGCCTTACTACTGGCTATACAACAAGCCCCTCCCTAATGACCTGTTTTTTACAGGAATCACAAATATGCGAGAGCAAATAGCACTCTGATTTCCAGTTGCTGTGGACTTTAGATAACATTTTAGCGACCTCATAGTTGAAGTATTTTCATTCAAAAAATTTTTATTATTTTGATTATATATTTTCAAATGAATTTATTTGATTTTTCTCTTTAGGATATTCCTCAGTGTACTACTAGAGGGAGCTCAAGTACTGACAGTGGTACCATAGTTTGAGAATCTAGGTCCTCTGTTTTCAAACTGTGGCACGTGTACCACTGGTGGTACACAAATTCTCTTTAGCGGTACATAAAGGAACTGCAAAGGGAGGATACTACAAAAATTTGAATTAAAATACATAAAATATGAGATACGCTTTGTGAACTGTCTGTAGCTGAATAGGGTAGCGCTACTATATTTTAATGTTGGTCACAATGGTGGTACTTTTTTGAGGTAGGTAATGGAACAAGACTCAGTAACCTTGTAAAAACTTTGAGAAACTATGGACAAATGATAGGAAAAATGTCACATGGCTCAAATCAAATTGACACATCACAAATAACTTCAATCCTCCAAAACAGCTTCGCTGCTGTTGTGACTCACCTGCGACAATCACTTTTAAGGAGAACCTCTCTCTGCCTCTGTGATAACACTTGTACGTCCCAGAGTCTGTCAGTCTTACTGAGGACAGAGACAGTTTAGCTCCTCTTCTCTCAAATGTGATTTCTCCCCAGTCTCTGTCTCCTCTTCCCACTGTCGTCCCGTTCCACTTCCACTGAGGCCTTGATTTTATGCCCCTTGTTACCCTGCTCCCTTCCTCCTCCTCCTCCTCCTCCTCTTCCTCATAATCAGCCTCACCATCCATCTCTGCAGCCTTTGGCTGTCTTGTTGGTTGGACCAGGTGAGTGGTGGGAGAAGCTGTGTATCCTGTATCTGTTTCTCTGAGGCGTCGGTGTTCTCCTGTCACAGTAGGATCAAGGTGGTGAACCTCACTTAGAGCATTCTCCAAAGTCTGTTTGTCATTTTTCAGCGAAACTCCAGTGGTGCTTAGACTGTTTACAGTAGTTGGGGTTGCACTTGAGGAACGGCCTTTTCCATTGCTGTTTGAGATGTTTCTAACCTTTATGCCGTTCACCGTCACATGACCGCTGCAGTCCAGAACTAACTTACTGCCCGGAGATAACACCAGCATACCAGGGGGAGGGTCTGCACAGCAAAACAAACAAAAACATTGTTTTTAGAATAAATATAAACCCATCTGTATGCTTGCTGTTTTGAACTGTGTGGATTCAAGACTTTTTATCTTTACATTCACAGTTTTGCCTTGAGTATTGGTTGTGGTTGACTAGACACAGCACAGATAAGATGCAACGTTGCATAACAGCAATGACCAACTCCTCCTGAACTTCCTCTTTTAATATGTCCCTTGTCTTCACTGTTTCTTTTTCTGTCCTCAGCCATATCCCCTCTGTGTCATGTCTCACTTATTTACATATCTGACATTTCCTAATCACTCAGATTGAACTTAAAACTCAATCATGATTTGAGACACTCCTTAGCTGTCTGTATTTGTTTTCACAACCTTCTCTTTGGACTTGTCGGACTTGACGTCAGAAGTCCACTGCCCTTGTAGAGTGCAAACACACTTTCCCACACTGTCTCCCACTTACACTGTAAAAAACATATAGGAATTTAGTGGAATCAACAAATCTTTTGTCATTAATTTGACATAAATATGCACATTCACGTTATTCAAGTTAATTAAACTTAAACATTTTTAGTATGTGTTTTCAGCACACTTCAGAACTTCTAAACATGAGTTCTTCTAACTTGAAGTCTTTTGACTTGAAAGAGTTGAAAGTGTGTACTGTGTAGAGTTCAATCAACTCATTAATTTAAATTTCTAAAGAAACTGATCTGCATATTAGCAGACTTCCAGCATGCACTGTTTGAAAGTTAAAACACTCCTGAGACTCTCATTTTTATAGTTTGAAGAAAATACATATGTTGAGAACTTGCTCTTGTCTCTAATATACTTTTAGATTAATCATGGTTGCTTGTTTTCATAATAATGAAAAACTGTGAACTAAGATGAAGGTTAGTATTACACTCAGGCTCTACCCCCTGGGACTTAAGATTTAATAAATTTACTGGGAGCAGTTTTGCATCTTGTTTTTGTGCTGGAACAAAGCAGCTCCTGTTGCTGCAGCTGTAAGCTCTCTTTGACAAATCAAGAACTGACTCTTCAAACTGAGAAAATGTAAAAGGAAATCAAATTTGTTTGTAATGTTCAACAGTGTGACTGAAGAGTTGTTGGTTCAACTTAATATCTTAGGCTTATTGACTATGTTTTCTGTTTGACTGGAAAACTCTGCTTGCTTTTAATCATTACAAAATTACTTTGTCTTTTCAAATTCAGTTCACTTAAAACTTTAAGTCAACCTGGACACTAACTTTTCAACAAGTTTATTTATTTTTTTTTTTACAGTGTACCGAGTTCCCCAACTTTCTGCTGTAGAAATCAGACATGGAAAACAAAGGTTCTGCAACTGATAGAGAGCATAACACCACATATTTTATGTGGACTGATTTTCGGTTGTATGCATTAACTTGTTTTAAATATTTGAATTTGCTTGACCCTGTGCATAAATAATTTGGATAATTTAAGAGGAAGATTTTTAAGTTAAAGGAGTTGTCTCATTAAGAGGTCTGGCTTGAAATGTATCACTTAAGCTGCAGAGGCGTTTTATTTATTTATTTATTTTTCTCTCATTTATTTATTTATTTACTTAGTTATCGTGTGTGTGTGTGTATGTGTGTGTGTGTGTGTGTGTCCATTATTATTGTCATTATTGGTCTTTCATTGATACTTGTCATTCTATTTGTATGTGACCCAGGTTGACGGAGGGTGGGGGGTGGTCAGATGATTACACGTGTATATACACGTCATCATCTATTGTAGAGTGAAAAACATTAATAAAAAGATGTAAACTAAAAGGAGTCATCTCAAAGACTTATAAATCCTAGGTTGTAAATCACAAGTTTCATCATGATGTGATCCAGTACTTGTAGTCCAGTATAACAAACCCAACCAAGGTTAAAAACACATTTATAGTAGATGCTGATTGGTGAGTTAAAAAAAGAAAAAGAAAAAAAGCTTGTACAAACAGGCTCTGCTTCCTGGCTGAACTTAATGACAGAAGGAAGAGGAGGCTTAAGAAAACTTAATCTGATTAAAATTATTACAGTTTATAGTTTTTTGGAGGGACTGTTGCCTAAAACATTTCCACAAAGTTTTACAAAACAGCTACTTCAATGTGACACAGAATGATGGGACAGATTTTTAAATGGAAATATTGTACAAAGTATCGGATATATCCATGTAACATGCATCCATGTAAGTACATTTACTCAATTAGTGTACTTAAGTACAGATTTAAGGTACTTGTACTTGAGTCTTTTCTTTTCATACCACTCTCTTTGTCTACCCCACTTATTTTAAGTTGTACTTTAAGTACAAAGAGCTGTTAAAATATGTTGTTTTGTTAGAAATCAGCCTACCAAGCAGTTTATACAAGTACAACTGAAATGATTTGATGCATTTAAAAACATTTCAGGGTTGCACCCTTCCAAATTTGGGGATGTGCTGCTTTTCGTTTTAATCATTATAATCATTTTAATTCATTTTATATAGTGGGACTATTGGTTCAAATATCGACTGGACAAAACAAGCAGCGTGACGGTGCCACATTAGTTGCAGTCCCATAGTTCAACATGAGCTCGACCTCAACTACAACAGTAAAATCCTGCTTTTACATGAATGCTTGAGTAATAATAATCTCAAGATATAACAATTATAACTATATAATAATAACATGCCCAGGGACAATGTTTTCAGTTACTTTATTTTTAATGCTTTGAGTATGTTTTCCTGATTATAGTTTGACTCATGTAACATTTTCAGGTCATGTTTTAGAAACTTAATTTAATGAGTTAACTGA
>JAJHUR010095644.1:0-16732 GCA_027495735.1 Lutjanus campechanus | reverse complement strand
CTTTAAGCCCCAACTTGTAACATATTCTCACCACACTTAGCTGTATTGTAATTCCATGTTCTAGTCAGTATTTGCAGGGTTGTTGCAATTTTTAAGTCAGATTCAGTGCTTTTAAGGCCTAAACTTATAGCCACTTATAGCCGATAATTTAAAACAATTTATTTGATTCAAGAAAGAGACTAACATGTCATCATTTGACATGAATAAACTGTGCCTGTTCACCATGTGAAGAACCCACAGCACCTTAGCCCTTTATTTTTCTGGCAGTTAAATAAAATTGCTCAATTGCTGACTGTTGAGAAGTTACGAGGGAACAGGTATTAGCATAGCCTCACTGATTGCGGTTGTGTACTGCAGGTGCAATTCAGATTTCTTGTGGAATTCAACAGCTTTTACCTCCATGATCCCTAATGAAGATGTCTTTTGGCATAAATTAAATCTTTGTTTGTTTCTGACCAGCATCGACCACCTCCAACACTTATCTTTCTTCCACCATTTGTCATCAAACTTGCATCTCCCCATTGTGGCTTAACCCTAGCTTCAGTGGTGGACTCAGGCTGTCGGAGGGGCAGGGGCAAAAAAAATAAAATAGGGCACCAGTTGTATGTGGCAGGGCACATACAAAGTCATGATGCAATTATAGTGAAACAGCTCGAATTTCTGGTTTACCATTTTTTCTCCATTGAGGGCACTTAATAATGTTTTCTGCACTGGAAGGGGACCCTAGAGGGCACTTTACCACATTGTATCTACCAATGGGGCATCCAAAAGGACACTTCTGCAGCAGATTTCAAATATGGGCCCCCCCTTGAGTCCACCAGTCTCTAGCTTGTTAGCTAGTTAGCAACTGAGGCTGATAATACATGCAGCCAGATGCTAATGTCTGTAGCTGGCTAACAAACAAACTTATATTAACGAGTCTCTTTTTGTCTAACACTATCTGAAAATTGAATACCTAAAGCAAATTTACAGTAACTTATAAGACCATTTAAGACCATAATTTCCTTGATTTTATTTAAAGTCTTTTAAGACTTTCAAGGGGTTGTGTGAATCCTGATTTGAGGCATTGGGTAGAAATGCCACCATTGACCAATAATGTCCTGGGAAGCATTTTAACACAAACTTTAAATCAGATTCCAGTAGAGGGACCTCACGTCTCAAGAAAATAAATTCACTTTTGGCTTTTGCAAGTCAAAACTGGATCACTTGGTTGACGTGGTGAATTGAACGAAACTCCCTAAAGAGTTTGAGACATTTACACTAAAAACAAAGCTAATGCAAGCTGTCAATAATCAGTCACAGCATGTTCTTTGTGCCATGACTGCATGAATAAACTTTTCAGAGTTACAATTTAAATGTGCATGATGTTAATATACACTGACTCATATCTGGTAAACTGTTATATAACTTTGCATTGTGTTATTTAGCATCTGGTAACCTTTGGCTGTCCTTCTGAGTCAAGCTGGGAATCCAAGTCACCGGAGGCAGAGATGGAAAGTGTGTTTTATATCACAATTTCAACAGGAACAACCTTGTTTACTTCTGATTTCCCACTAAAACTCGACCATTTAGGTGCGTGACAAAAGGTTTTCTCGGGACGCCCAAGCACACACAAAGCATCCAACGATTGTTTTCGCAATGTGTCAGAGCACAGGATGCCCCCATTCGTGGTGTGTTTTCCAGACAGTGACAAATGAGCTTTTGATTGAATTCATCAACAACATGGCATCTGGGTGAAAGATGATGAGATGTAGGGAAGGAGACAGAGAAGAACAGAGGCAGTGAAAAGAGAACGCGAGGCAAAGGAGGGGGAGACCGGTCTCTGAGGGACTATGATGTTGGTTCGAATTAGAATCGAGGCAGTCAGAACAAAAAAAAAAAAAAAAGTAAAGACAAGGAGCGAGATTAGAGTGTACAGCCAAGTTCAGACTACATGATTTTCTACTTCCTGACACTTTGGAGATCAGCAACAAAATCCTCTGAATCAGAGGCAAATTGGTGCTCATCCCTGTGAGCGAGGATTGTTACATGTGAACCGTTCAAAAACGTGACCCAGAGCTCAGTTAGAGATGTCCTGAGATATGATTTTCTCATCAGTAGGTTTGCCACAGGTGCTACCCCCAGGCAGTGGCTTCACCATGTTAAAAAGTTGTGCTTGCGTGCATAACAGGGTGTTCAACACACCACCGTTTCTGTTTAAATAAACAGTCTATTCACACCCCCAAAATTCAGGCATAAAGAGAAACAAATTCACTGTTGAGAAGAGGCTTCAGTGGATAAACGCAAGGCTTTCCGAGACAGTGGGGTCTGAATCCCGTCCCAGGAGACTAAAATTTGTAGTGAGAACTTACATGACAGTAATGCCTGTTTTTTAAATGATTATCTTCAGTTGCAGCTTGATTAGGTTACAAATAACATTGTTGGCTATGGACACCTGGGTGCTTGTCTCTGCCATGCTAGGCTATACATCTGGGTGTAAATAGCCACATTGGCTCTTCCAACATGGTGCAAAAAGCATCTGCCTTAAATTTACGTTTTGTGACATTTTGTCGAGGCTGAACGTGGACCTTGTCTCGTTGTGGATGGCCTGAGGAGCCATACAAGAGCTGCATCCAGTGAAAACAGACACATGCTGCATGAGGACAGGAGTCAAGAGAAGAGACAAAGAAGGAGTAATGTTTGGTTACCCACAAAGAATCAATAAATTGATGCAAAATATTCATTTTAAAATTATTTTATGGGTTTATGGATGATTCTGTTGCTCCTCCAGAGTTAAGAAACTCACTTTTCATATAGAGCAGGTCTCTACCAGTAGTTCCCACCAAGAGCAAGCACTGAGGAGACTGTGGCGAGGAAAAACTTCACTTTAACAGCAGAAACCTTTAGCACATCCCCCATCACTGATCAACAGGCCCACACAGAATCTGCACACCGCCACAGGTTTTCATTCTGGATCACTGCTGAAAACTGTAAATGAAATCTGCTGATTCTGTTTGGGCCTGCTGATCAATCATGTAGTGTGCAAACCACAATGACTTCAAGACTCAGACCAACAAGACACAAAGCTGCGTACGGTGAATGGCACAGCCATCTCATGGCTTTGAAAGTCACGTAATGTGGCAACGCCTGAAGAGAAAGCTTCTTCCTGTCTCCTCTTTTTTGATTCATACTTAATCACTTACGTTACTATCCCCCTCTTAATTAATCGCAGGCTGAGTATCGACTCTCTGACCTCCGTGTGACTCGCCTCGGTCTCTGTGTGTTTGTGCAGCTTTAAGTTTCCAAGTGTTTGCAAGGAAATGAAAGCTCCTGTTTTCACTGTAGCATGTCGCAACTGTTTTGCAACTGACTTTAGGGTTTGGTTGAGGAAAGGATTACCTCATGTATCGAATATGCATTCAGTAGTTGAGTGTTTTGTGCCTTCAACATGATTTAAAGAGTTCAAAGTGGTTTTGTTTGCTTAATTGCATAAAATAAGATGAGGTTTTAATGCCCAGGGGATTTTGGGTCAAATAATGCAGATGGAGTTCAAAGAGACATGTCTAAAAAGTAGATGATGAGGAATATAAATTAAAAGTTAATTAAGAATAGCACACATGGAGGCTGATGGAGATCGTGTTTACTGCTATGTATTGTTCCTGTACTAATGAAAGATGGATGTCTTGAACATTTATTTCCTTCAATGTTTACCCTCCTTCTCTTTAATATTCCCAACATTTTACTGTTTGATCACCAACCTCTGCCTCTTTAATTACTGTTGCATATTGGTTTTCACACTTAACCCTTTTTCCACCACCTCTAGAGAGAGCCCACTCTTCTGGAGCTTTCCATGGTGCCAGCAGATCACGAAGGCATTGTAATGCAAACTGTCCAGCTTGTTGCAAAAAATTCTTTAGCAAATTGTCCAAATTGTCAACAGCATTCCTTGCACCTTATAATCCAGGTTGATCTCTGGTTTACGGTACTCCTGGTCATTAATCCTTCCATCTTTGTGTAGTGTATTTGTGAGCACCACATTTTTGTTCCCTTCTTAATCAGCTTCCGTTTTGTTCCAGGCAATATGATGTGTAAAAATTGAACATTTAAGCATTTTCAAGGATTTTCAGCACCCTTAAGAACCCTGCTTAAAATCAAAAACAACACAGATGGACAATCACAAATTACTTCAATAGAGAGGATCTGATAGGCTTGTTTGTTGTCACAGTCAAGTAATGATGGGATGCCAGGGACTACATTTGTGGTCAGGCCCCTTCGTTTGATATAGTATATTCCTTTATATACACAACCTGTTTTTTTATTTTTGATTACATTTTTGAAGAGCGAGAGAAACTGTCACTTTCACCAGGACCAAATAAAGGTGAAAGAAATTATCAAGAGAAACTGTCAACAAACCGCATTTCAAACTGCTTTGCTTTACATCTACATAGTGGGTGCACACCGAGATCTGGGCATGGCTGATGGGAAGAGTAAAAACAGTAATCAATCAAAAACACATATCATTTTCCTGTGAACACAAACCTGATTAGTCTGTCGCAGCCAGACCCTGTCGGCACGCTTCATGGACGTGCCTGCAGTGGCAGACGAGACCCTCACCACCCAGGTGGAATTATTCCCTGTGAAAAACACACCTGTTGAGCATATCCAGTGTTGTGGTGGATGATGGACAAATCTGATGGAAAAGATCGCTCATTGTATTTGTTCATCAGTTTCACTCTTATTCTGGCATTATTTTGCTACATATGTTACATTAAGGTGAGTTTATTCATTACAATTTCATTGTATGCTGCATTTACTTCACATAATATAGTCAAATCTCAGCCAGGCATGGTGAGGGTGTGGTTCCTTCACTGACAACATTCTCCATCACAGTTAACATGTCATTAAAAATCTGTTGGCTGATACTTTATCCTGCCTTCCAGTTGCATGTTGATGCAAGTGATTTTGGGCTGGGGCAGTTTTGTTACAGGCAGATGAAAAGGAGGAGGAAAGATCATTCAGTTACTTCACCAGGAGGTTTAAAGTATGTAGGCATTACTCTGTCATAGAGAAGGAAGCACTTGCTCTTATTTGGGTCCTTCAACATTTTGAGGTTCACGTTGGATCAGGTTCTACTTTGGCAGTTTATCCTGATCATAACTAAATCATTTTGCGCTCACTTTAAAATCCAAATCAAGGGTTGATGCAATAGCCATTGTTCTTGTGATCATATTAAAGGTAAAAAAAAAAAAAATCTCTGTGTTTAAACATTGTTGGAAACATCTGGGATAATGTAAGTACACAACTCAACATATACGTTATTCCATATACACATTATACCTTTACACAGAAAAAAAAATACCCACAAAAACAATTAAATGTACCCGTCTTGCTGTTGTTCTTCTCTATTTTGTAACATAAATTCACACTTAAACACACTTGACACTTGGATTCAATATTCTTTGTGTGTGTCTCACACACAAACAGACACACACACACATGCACACAGTAATGTTGTTGGGTCTGCAGAGCACAGTGGAGGCATTGTTACTCTAAATGAATTTATCATCTTGTTTGGCTTTAACGCTGTTAGCCAGCAGGAGAAAATCTGAGCTGTTTCTTCCTGATACTCTGCTGCCTCTTAATGTAAGCACTACCGTCTGTGTATGGGTGTGTGTGAGTGTGTGTGGGTGTGTGTTCAGTACGTTAAGCAGTGACCTGTTCTCTGTCTAATGTGAACCAAGGATAAATATGTTTACTTTATCTTTTTGTTCAATTTCTCACTGTTTCCATCACCTGCTTGACACAAATGAATAGGTCTCAGTTGAGCTATTTCAAAATAAAAGCCTCTCTCATTCAAAATGGAAACTCTGCATGCTGGCAAAGGTTCTCGCTTTCATCTAAACATGAAAGCAAAGAAATGGGGGTTTTACACTTGATGGAGGTTGTAGCAGACATATTTTACAGATCTCTTCGACATTTCCAAAGCCACATTTGATTTGTCTCGCAGCGGAGCATTTGTTGGGTCGATCATAAGACCACAAATGGATTTCTATCTATATTAAGGGTGTAATTTCTTCTCCATTCTCCACGCAGCTCTGAGTAAGATGTCCAGCGTGTACATCCCTGTTAGGACTCTTCATCACCAGGCGCTGTGTTTGTTTAGGAAAGCACAAGCGATCATTTTACTCATTTCAAGATGTTTGCCTTTGATTAATAGACCAGCCTGTCCTCTAATGTAATCTTCTTTAAAACAGTTTTCCATATAAATCAGGCAGAAAATCGTTTGCGTCAATGATGACTTTTGTTTCAAGAATCGTTTTTTTATTTGGAAATATTGAAATCTTCATGGAAATGTTTGGGTGGATGCATATTCTCTATCTATTAGTCTTCTTAATAATATTTCCATGTTTTTTTTAATTTCTCAGACTATTTTTACTTTATTTTATGGTCTCACCAACGTCTCATCTTTGGTCCTTCATCTCTCCACTTAAATTTTGGTCATCTCTCCTTTTTCCACCTAATCAGTTTAGTTGTTTTTTTTTCTCAGAACACAGGTCGGTTTTTAGCTCCACTTCCTATGTGACTATATGTTGTTTACAAAGTTTATTATTAGAGTGTAGGTCAGCCCATGTGAATTATTAGCCAAATATTTTAATGGTTTTACAAGTGGATGTACTGTTAAACCAAACCAAAACTGTTAAACCATAAAGCAGGTGTTTTATGGTAGGGACATGTTTTTGCAGCATCATTGGCTAACCTGGGATTGAAGTGTTTGCCACAGACTGCTCCAACTGCCTGGCCCAGCACTATAGCGCTTGTTTTCACCTGACAGTAGATGTATGCAGTTCAGATCACTGAGCAGGAGAGATTTCAAATTAATTTATTGAAGGCTACAACTTCTACAACTCAAAAGTTGTCAAAATCCAACATAGCCACTCACACTTTTGTTTGTTTGTTTTTTCTTACACTGTTAACAAGGGTTGGGCGATGTTTACTAAACTGTTGTATGATGATGTCCACAGGGAAAGATTACAATGGATGATGATACTGTTGTTGGGTATAAAAGGGTCTTCGTCTTGTCTTGTCCACGACTTGTTATGGATAAGACGAGATCAAGACATGTGAGACACGGACATTTCAAAAATGGGACTTGGGCAAAAATTCTATGGCAACTCTGAGGAGACACATTACGTCAAATACAGAAGGCTTTTAAATCATGATGTTACGATGGTAGAGGGCTCAGTGGTTGATGGCTGTCAGCTATGAAGACTGGGCCCAACCCTACTGTCAACATGGGTTTGACATCATTCCCAGCTCCGACTTTTACATGTAGGAAAAATATTGCTATGTAATATGTGAATTATTAAAAAGGTTATTACCTTTTGTAAACAAATTGACTGATCATGGTGATTCTATTGAAGTCAACTTGTTTCACTATGAAAATTTGGTCATTTTAAATGCTGGTGTGACCAGGCCACAGTTCTTCTGTTCATATTCTCTATGACCGTTTTCACATTGTTTCATTCTGTCAAATGTCTGATGTCGCAAATGTCAAGTTTTCTCTTCCTTCACAGGCATCTCTCCCTTTAATTCTAGGTTGTATTTAGTCTACTTTGTCCACTGTGTGTTTTTTTTTAGACTAATTCTTTGACTTTTTCAACATTTTTCACTTACTTTTTTCTCTCCTTTCTTTCCTTCTTTCTCTCTCACACTGTGATTTATAAAAGGCTCCTTTGTGAATGTTTGTTGACATTTTAACTGTATCAGTTATGTTAATTTGCTTTTGGACACAAACTGAATGTCCACCCAAGCTTAAGTCTGGCCTGCCAGAGGCTTCCAACTGCGTGTGTGTGTTTATGTGCAAACACACGCTTGTAATTGTATGTGTGCGTGTATTTATTTGTCTGTCTGCCTACTTGTGTGTATTCACGTATTCACGTGTGCGTCTCGTGTGTGTTTTTCGGGGTAGTTAGGATAATTGGGAATGGGATCAGAATGCCAGTCTAGGAAAATAGCCGGGAACGTCTCGGCTCCTGTGTGTGTGTGTGTGTGTGTGTGTGTGTGTGTGTGTGTGTGTGTGTGTGTGTGTGTGTATGTGTGTATATGTGGAGACAGAGGATAATTAGCTTAATGGTCAAATGGCTCAGCTAAATCCTGTTAGTATCCCTGTGAAAATAGCTAAATTGAAGGCACACAAACACACACTGATACAAGCTGGGACAGGGTCTACTGTCAAAATAACAGCACACCGTTTCCATTGAAAAAAAAACAAAACATAATGAGGCAGAGCCCGCTGGCGTCAACATTCCCGGAGGACATCCAGCTTTCATCGCAATCACCATCATCCTCATCCCTCCACTTATTGATTGTGTCCTTGAGTTACCCGTATCGTAATTCAGCCGCTTCTCTCTTGTTTCACTGAATTTGTAATTTGTTTTGAGATACTTGTGTGTGCTACCGCAGTGTATTAGCTCATCATTTCGTAGTCATAGTATTTATCATTTTGACAGTTCAAATATGAAAAAAACTCATGTTGTGCTTTGTACTCTGAAGCCAAAATTATGTTTCCCGTATATATGAGGGTCTGCCGGGGACATAAATTGTGTAGACATCCATGCACTTCCAATTTGTTGTGAACACTCACCTGTCCATGGATTGTCTGTGAGGCCACTACACTATACCAACAGAACTACTATGCATCCATAGTGTGCAGCTGTTTGTGTATGTATGCATTTCAGAGTATATTCAGACATTAAGAAAAGAAAAGCAACAGTTCTACATAAAAACAGCAACATCATTGAAGGAATCAAGTTGCCCTTTCATGCTAGTATGTGTGTGAGGCTGTAATTAGTATTGTATAGTATGTAGTATATACTTAAAGTGTCAACCAAAATTACCCAGTACCAAGCAGTTTCGAAATTTCTCTCGTCAAACAACACCTGCATTTGATCCTTTTAGTACCCAGGTCTAGAAGAAAAAACTATTGTTATAATTTTGCTTGCAGGCAATCTTGCAAGAGTTCTTGTATTTAAAGTGATGTGTGATCGACTCGCTACCACAGTAGCTACAGCACATACAGTCTGTGGTGTGGAGAGGTCGAGTACGGTGTATTTGATGGAGCTGGCAGCTCAGTGTGCCAAGATGCCACTAAAACATTCAAAAGTATGCTTATACTACTTGCCTGTGGTGTCTAATAGAAATAAATGCATAAAATAGAGAAGAAATTATTTCAGGTATCATAGTTTATTAAATAATACACAACCCCAAACAATATTCTATCATAATCCAAATGATAATGCTACCATGCTGATGTTAAACAAGTGTAATGTTTACTATGGTCACCATCTTACTAAAATGTGTTGCTAACATTTGCCAACTAGCAGTAAACTCAATAGCGAAATTGTTGCATAATTTTACTCTGACAGACCTTCTATTGGTACTAGATGAAAAGTCAGGGGATGGCCATAGTCATTAGACTACATTGGCTGGGACCAGTGAATGTCTGTAATAAATTTTGCGCCAAGATGTTGAAAGATTTCTCTGAACAAGTGAAAACTTGTTCTGGTAGCACTCGATGAAATGTTGGCAGATTTGTACCAATTTTCTTTGCAATCCATCAAATAGTAGTGAAGTCTTGTAAGTCTGGACCAAAGTGGTTGTTTTTTTTTTCGTTTTTTTTTCACATATCAACTGAGCGGCTGTGACTGACAAATTACAGCTTAGAATGACAGCAGTTGAGACAAGTGAAGGACTGAGATTAAAAAAGAACATTCAGAGTCAAGTCAAGGCAATTTTATTTATAGAGTGCCAAATTGTAACAGAAGTTATCTCAGAGTAGAGACTGTGCTCTTCATAATATTATTTACAGAGACCCAAGAGTTCCTATCATGAGCAAGCACTTAGCTTCCATGGTGATGAAGAACTCCCTTTTGATGAGCAGAAACCTCAGGCAGAACCAGACTGCGGTTGGGCAGCCATCTATTGTGACTGGTTGGGTTGAAGAGGTAAAGATAAACCATCTTTAGGTAATTAACGTGTCTCTGGAACCACCCGGGTACTGAATATATTATTCACCCCACTAGTGGTTAGAGTTAGGGGTACATTTAAAATAGAAAAAGAATAGTAAAAATTCACATTAGGCATGTGCAGGTCAAATGATCAATAAAACTTGATTATAACTGTGTTGATGTCATTGAAAAGGACGACTTTCAACATCTAGTTTGCATATGAGCAGGGCCTGACCGTGAGATAAAATATAGCAACTAAAATCCAAATTTAGCCAAGTTTTAACAAAGATGCATCGATGTTCTTTGACAAGGTAATCTCTTTGGTTTTGAGCCATTCAGCAGTTTTACTTTCAGTCATGCCACGACCAACAGCCTCTTAGAATTATGAGCCTTGGCTATTGATATTTTATCTTTGCATGATTTCTTATTATTTCAGAAATGTTTGTCACACTAAAACTATGATCTGATCACGACACACTGCGAGTACGTCATCTTTCCCTGTATCTGTTTATCTTTCCTCTTATTCAATCTTTCTTTCTTTTCAGCCTCCCTCTGTTTTGTTCTAGTCCATTATGGGCCCCTGTTCTAACAAATGTGTCATCAGCCTCCCTAAAACATTTGACACACTTCCCCTGTGTCTCACTGTTCTGAACATCCCCCCTTCTCTTTCTCATCTTGCAATAATTAGCGTAAATTGGAAACTTGCGTCGTCAGGGTTTGTTCTATCTCACAGCTTCCAACTCTCAGGTCATACCCTCGTTGACACTTTCATTCTCTCCGTCTCTGTCATTTCATTCTTCTGTCATTAAATTAACTTTCATTTCCAGTGTGCTTTATTGGCATGAGGAACAATAGTACCCAGAGCAAATTCTGCTCCATCTACAAATTGTAAACAGATTCAGCTTGAAGCGGCAACATTACCAGCAACCAGTGTTTCAGTAATGTCATGTTCAGTCACAGATACTGTTTTACGTTGACATCTATCTATCTATCTATCTATCTATCTATCTATCTATCTATCTATCTATCTATCTATCTATCTCAAACTGTCAGACTGGGACCAACTGTAAAATTAGAAATTACAGGTGTTGTCATTAATGTGTTTGATTTGTGCATCAAGGAATTGTCATTGTCATGCTAATGCATGTAGAAGCATGTACCCACGTATTCTTAAAACACCCGAAGCTGCTTCTGATCCCTCCAAGTCTACATAATTAATCCATCAACTGTCTTTCCACTGCTATTTTCTGCATAATTTCTCTCATCTCCAAGTGACCTCGAAAACATTTCAGCGTGCGTCATGCGACGCTTGAGCTCGAATCTTCTTGAGGTGTCTTCAGACGTGGCCACAGTTGTCACCGACCAGCCTCTACTGTTTACATAGAAGACATCCAAATCTCCATGGACACAGGTCTCTAAATTACAGAGTAGTTTTGCTGCACTACTGTTGTTGTTATAATCTGAGAAATGACAGTCAGACACCCACCTCCGAATCCCGGCTTGGAAGCAGTTTGCAGGAAAAGAGGGAAGGTTCCAAAACAAATGTGATGTATGTATTTTGTATTTTTTGGTCTCACGCAACGTCAAGAGTCTCTGTTTTCATGCTTTCTCCACCCCACATTGACTGGACCCATGACAACTGGTTGCGGGATATCAAACGTGCTGCAGAGCATCTCCAAACTCACGGACTGGTTCCACATTAAGTCACATCACTCACAGGGATGCACAACGGTTCAAAGGAAACTGGAAATGAGCCACTGGATCTGGTCAGCAAAAAGTTGGCGCCTGTTAAAAGCACCTCGTCTGAAGGCACCTCAAGAGTGACGGATCACACTGGAGTTTCGTCTGTGGAACACTGGAGCTCACCTCTGGAGAAACATTTGGACAAGTCAACACCTGGAGCTAGTTCGACAAAGATAGACTATGGCTGAAACCTAACACACAGTCAGACACAACATAGACAATCAAGTTTATTAGTTGGTACAAAGATATCTAGTTACTGTATCTTCGCCAGGCATAAGCCTGGAGGGCGATCATTTTTGTGTGTTCATGTGTGCATGCGTTATTAACAGACCTGGAGTTTGTCTATAGTTGATCTTCCATACCACTGGACCAATCACCAGGACCAGGAGCCACTGGACCAATTTTAATCACATTCATGACTATGCTGAAGGACCTTTTGAAAGAACTTTTTAATGTCTTCGCACCAGGATGGTGCCAGGCCAGATGTTTTTGGGTCATTCCATTCCTGTAAACACAGTATCTCAAAACACCCTGAGGAAATTTCTTCGGACTTAGGACAAATGACCAGTTGGATTCAAGAGTGAAATGACTAAATTTTGGTTGTCATAGGTCACAAGGTCATTGTGATGTCAAGTGTTGCCCATTTTTGTAAATGTGATATCTCAAAAACACCAGTGGGAATTTCTTGAATCTTGCCACAATTGTCCACTTGGACTCAAGGATGACCTGATTAGGTTTTGGTGGTCAAAGGCCACTATAACCTCACGTTGATCCCGCTCTTGTGAATGCAGTATCTCAGGAAGGCTTGGAGGCAGGGTCTTCAATTTTGGCACAAAAATCCACTTGGACAGGATGATGAAGGATGAACTGCGTAGATTTTGGTGGTCAAAGGTCACTGTAACCCCACAAAAAAGTATGTAATTAAAAAAATCTGTAATTAAATTACAGTTACCAATTAAAATGTTGGTGAGTGGTTGCATATTCCATCCATATTCATTTTGCATTGCCTGGTGGAGATCTGCACTCTACTGAAAGCAGGCTTGTGGTTAAAAGCTGCATTCACAAATTCCTTACCTTAACAATAGATAATAGGATATATGAAAGTAATTTGTTAAGGGATGCCCTCAGCTTTACAGAGTCTCTATCTCTACTTGTCAATTCTTATTCCAGTTACAAACAGTTGGCAGCTGGTAAAGTTAGCAAAAGGCTAGTAAACATAGTAGAGGATCTAAAAAGAAGACCAAAATTGACCCAAAATGATTCCTGCAAAAAGACAGCAACAGTATCACCAAGCACAAATATTAGTGTCGCTCACATATGCAAAACCCCGGATTACATCTAATGCCAACATTTGTTGTTTGTGTTCGTTTTTGCAAACTGAAAAAAAAATAATAATAAAAAAATCACACACTTCCTACAGTTTCTATAAATGGCAAACATGCTCTGCACTTTTGGCAACTAAAGTGAGGTATGGCTATGGATAATAATGAAAACACTTGGTTACGGTTAGGGGAAGAGCTTTGTTACAGTTCATAAAAATGTGAAATTTAATTGCACGTCTGTAAAGGAACTCAAGTCTCCTGCACGAAAGTCAATGTGATACTTTCCACCATGCTACAAAAAGCACATACAAATTCCCAAGTTGACACTGAGCGTTGGCATTGGACACAAGTGCAATATGGCCATTACTTTTTAGGGATTCTGGGTTGAAAGAATGGTTGGTGGTTCAAAAACCTGTTTATACTCCTTAAGGTTGTTTTGAGGTTACCTTCAGGTGACCTTAGTGCTAATTGTTGCCATAGAAAGTTGTACTGTCCCCACTTACGCTGTTTAACGATGCATCTGGACTGATCAAACTGTGGTCGCTGATTTGGCCTGGAAGCAAGAAACATCAGAGTTAATGTACAACTGAGTAGTTAGAAACTCTGCCTTTCTCTTTCTGTCTTTTCATTCCATCTTTGATTGCATCTTTGATTATTGTGGAAAACTTGGAGAGGTCACACACACACACACACACACACACACACACACACACACACACACACATATGAGTCTCTGGGGAAGGGACCACAGTCTTGTTTGTCTCTGCGCAGGGACGGGGAACGAACTGGAACGTACATTGTTTTCAAACCAGGCGCTCCCCACAAATATCTCCCCCTCAGAGCTCAATGGGAGGGAGAGGATGTATTTTAGGGGTGATGTGTGTGTTTGTGTGTGTGTGTGTATGTGTCTTGAGAGGTGGGGGGTAGTAGGAGGATGCTGGTTTTGGTCATGTCGGTGTGTTTGCCAACAGCAGAAACCGAAGGCACAGCTGAGCCTGGGATCCCTCATTATAATCTTCTCTTTCTTTCCACTTTTTCTCACTATCTGTTTTCCCTTCTTTCTTTCAGATCTCCCTTGTCTCTATCTTTTTATACCTGTAACTCTGTTATTCACTTTCTCTCTTGTTCCCTGTCTTTTTCACTCCCTCTCTTTTCTTTTGCTCTTTTTATCTCTTTATTCACTACCTTTCCATGCACTCAAGAAACCCAAGATCAGTGGGAGAGATCAGTCCAAGTGCCTGAAATAGTTGGTGTTTGAAGATTGGTTATGATGTGATACTTGAAATCCGTGCAGCCCAGCTATAATATCAGAACCTCCTCCATTTTGGTCTTGTTGGTTCTCTTGGTTCCTTTAAAGATCATCAATGTCAGGATGGTTTGGAATTTGCTAATGGTGCAAATTCATATGTGCAAGTTCATCAGTGTTTTCATAACCTGGACGAGCCCCCAAACTCTAGTTAGTAATTTTTAAAATATTTTTTAAGTAAATAAAATATGCAATCAATGTCACAACAGATAAAAAAAATTCTCAAAGAATGTCTTGGTCATTTTATTGGCCCCTTTGCTTCAAAGTATGACACTGTACTCTAGCATAATTTCTGGAGGTGCCCCTCCAGTGTGATGTTTTGTGACAAAGTCCATGTATGGCGGAGGTGGGGTGGACGAAACAGGAAAAAACAGGACTTTCACTCAGGAGACTGGGGCTCGTGTCCCATGTGAAACCAAAAGTCAACGCTGACATCTTTTTCGCTTATGTAACATACATTATGTAACTAACATACTTATTTTAACTCAAATCATAATCTCTTCTTAAATCTAACCAAGTAGTTTTGGTGCTGAAACGTAACCAAGGTTCCAGGCAACATAGCGCATAAAAATTTGAAGGAAAGGAGTGAGTGAGTGTGGGAGTGAGCACATGTTGGAATGGCAATAGCTTGGTTCATTGTAAAACCTGCCTTTACATGCAGGTG
The DNA here is from genome assembly GCA_027495735.1 of Lutjanus campechanus. NCBI lineage: Eukaryota > Metazoa > Chordata > Actinopteri > Lutjaniformes > Lutjanidae > Lutjanus > Lutjanus campechanus. The sequence goes on along the minus strand of JAJHUR010095644.1, from coordinate 1,711 downwards.
GTAAGACATACTCTCATTTCCTGTTCTTTGTTAACCCCTCTACACTCTTTCTGTGATTTTTTTTTTTTTTTTTTTTTTTTTTTTGCTTATCTTTTTTAACATTGTCTTAAAACAAATTTAGTTTTTTATTCATCACTCTCTCTCATCTCACATATTTCTTCTTGTCCTCTCATTTGTCTTACCATAAACCATTCTCTCTCCCCTTCCCACATTGCTTTTCTCTTCTGCAGTTCCGCCATTTCCATTTCATCTAACATTTTCTCAGTCTTATTCTTTTGGTTCCTTTGCCTGCTTTTTTTTAACCTCTTTGCCATTCTCTGATCCCCTCTTTGATTTTAAATTCTTCTTTTTGTCTCTTTTTAACTCTTTCCCTTTTTCCACAATGAGTCCTTACCAAGACCCCAGCTGAACTAATGGACCAATCACAGAGCAGCTTCTCTTCCTTACATGCCACCAATTTGCATAACCAGTCAGCCTTCAAAAAGAGTGATGACTTTTGGGAGAACACACTCCCTGATGGATGTGTGGGTTTGTGTGTATAAATCCCCAATGCACGTTTAGTTTCCATGCATATGTGTGTTTTTGTATACATGCATGTGTGTTATACTTATGCCATCCTTACACTATATGTGTGTATGTGTGTGCACAACCACGTTTTTCACTGTGTGCTCTACTGTGACTTTCCATATATTTACGTATGTGTGTGTGTGTGTGTGTGTGTGTGTGTGTGTGTGTGTGTGTGTGTGTGTGTGTATTCAACGTTCGCCAGCTTTCCAGCATCTTAAGCCCCCTCCAGTCTGTCATGGCATCAGATGAACTTCTGCAGAGGTCTGGGACACAAACCAACAATCCAGTCACTACATTAAAGACCATCATACCCACTCTGCTCCCCAGCCAACAATATGACAACAATAATATTTTACCCCATCGCTTTCTTCTCCAACAATACATGGTGAAGATTTGAGATTTTAGATTTTGTAAGGAGAGGCAGGGATACTTCTAGGAGTTAGTGACAGAAGGAAAAGGAATCCATGAGATTTAAAGGGTTGGCAGGCAGATATTTGCTGAATCTTTGTTGTTACGTGGCAAAGCAAACTTAGCTCAAAGTGATGCTTGGTACAGGTACAAGGCCATGTTTTTACACAGCGGCAGTACTCAGTCGATCAGATTACATGTTACAGCTCACCTGTAACATGAAAGGGAGACAGTGTAATGTTGGCAAAAAATGAATGAATGTAGTATTTTTAACGAGACTTTTTCAAGTTCAGTCTGGATCTTCCCTGGTACACACTGTTTTCAGGAAATAACTAAAGCCTCAAAGTCTTGAGTCAGACATTAAAATACCTTTTATCTTGTTTGCTTGTTCACTTCCAAATTAACTACCAGAGATTTTAACAGAAACATTACAACATTAAACACAAATGTCACAAATTTACTCAAGTAGTAGGGATATTGACTGACTGAAACCCATCTTTCCCTCTGGGCTTGCGGTATGCCCTCACTGCTGAGACTGTCCAGTACTACAATTGTGTATACTCAGTCTGACTCGGCTTGGTTTGACTCAGCTGCCGCCAACAGCAGCTCCCATACATACATGCCATGATTTCATACATTATCAGCTTTATCAGCACCATAAATTGCTTTACTTCCACTCAGTACCAGCACATCCAGTATCGTATCAACCAGAAGTGGTTGCGTTGCGTTGCGTTGC
>JAJHUR010095643.1:0-11001 GCA_027495735.1 Lutjanus campechanus | reverse complement strand
TTGCAAAGTAAATATTCATATTTCCTCTTATTTTCACTGTTTTACTGATAAATACTTGAACAATAAATTAAATTAAATATTATATTATATTGGCAATGAACTAGGCCGTTTTAAACTTTAATATCAATTCGGCCTCCTCGGCGCACTGGTTAGCAGCCTCTTGTCTTCTAAATGCAACTCAAACTGCGGGTTTTATACACTACTGTGTCCTACTGTACATGAGTTCTTGCGGTGGCAATTTAGCAGAGTTTAAAAAAAAGAAAAGAAAAAAAGTTAGTTTTCTCCGAGGTACACTTGAACACAACACACCCCTATCTCCCTCCGTCGCTCCTGCCTAGTGCCTGCTACAGCTGGTGAGTCTCTTCTCATTACTACCAGCCTAACGTTTTAAGTTTGTTTATCTGGACACTAAATCTGTTAAAAGAAAGTGTATCCCTCAGAGGAAAATGATTCAAGAGAGTGTAGTTCACTGAGTGATTCGTTGACCGAGTGATTCAGGCGTCGGCGACGCGGCGCAGTCGGCGCGGTCCCTCCCTGCAGCGGCTCGCCGGCTGCCCGCCCGGTGATGCTGCGTGCTGCGGCAGCTGCGCTGCTGACAGCTCAACTGAACTGAGAAACGAACGAATCACTTGAGGAAGTGATTCGGTTCAGTACGTTCACTTAAAAGATTCGTTCTTTTGAACGAATCGTTCCCGAACGACACAACACTATTTCGTCTCCTTTCTTCTTCTTTTGGAGTTAATGTCGGTTGGCAAACCAGCGCATTACTGTCAACTACTGGGCTGAAGTGTGGAGCAGAAGTTTGTCAGCAACAAAAAATATTCAATAATAATTTTTTTAAAAATCGGCAAATTTGCTGGTCGCACATGCGCGAGTAGATGAAAAATTTACTCGCACTGTCTCAAATTTTAGTCGCAAAATGCGACCATTTAGTCGCAGTCTGGAGCCCTGACTTCCATTTTGCCAAAAATAATATCATTACTTAATACCTTTTATAATGGTAAGTTCCATATCAAATTCCTTTAAAGTCCTCACTACATACATTATATCAATCTCGACAGGCATGGATGTAACTTTACTGGATGGCAGAGGCATACAACAACGAGGCTGTATTTCTACTTTTTGACTGTTCTGTTTTAGTCAATCATTACCAGCTGACTTCTCACTCTTCGTAACCGCTCGCAAGGGGCCGCAAGTGATCAACAACTGCTTCAGATTGAAATCTTGTTTCAGCTCAGGACAATGTATGTGGGAGTCATGTTAATATTGGCAGAACTATACAAATCTCAGCTGGTTCTATCTGGTAGTTGTAGTGGCATTGCAGTAGGTGCTTCACCATCTATTTCCTGGCAAGGAGGTGATCTCTACTGGGTGCATTCTTCTAGTTTACTATATTTCTATACTTGTGTAGTGCTATTTTTGAAATAGTTGAAACAGTTGAGCACAACTTATAGCTGCAGGAATAGCTGAGAAATAACTTGATTTGCTGATGTCTGTGTTCCTGTGTTGCTTTTTCAGTTAAAGTTGATGATTAAAAACTTAGAATATTATATAAAACACAATATTTAATTTTCCATGATTCTCAAAGGACAGGGTTGCCATGGAGTTTTCATATGGAGGGAACAGAGAGGTGTGAACGCCTACAATCTCCAAGAAATAATTTCTAAAGTGGAGTCAAAACCAAGCAGAGAATTTGAGATAAAAACAAGATTCTGTCGCAAACACCCACCTTTTCATCTACTTGGATGCAGATTCATCTTACACTAATTTTCATCTATAATCCAAAGTTGATACCTCATTACCGAAGTTCTCATTTTGCCTTGTTTTTGTTGTGCAGCTCTCTTTGGGACCAAAATCTTTTCTGTTTTGTCCTCATTTGTACATGATGCAGATTTAAGCGACTTTAAGTATAAATTACCCTGAGGGTGTTGGAATATGCTTCCAATTTCTTTGGTGGAAAATGAAACAGAATTCATGAACAAATGCAGATAGGCAGACAGCACAATAATAACTGTCTCCTAACTGCAGCTGTTGTTGCTGGATGTCACATTTTAATCAGTAAATCTGCTGGTGACAGATCCTCTCTGATACTGTTCTGACTTCCCGTTCATTTATCTATTAGTTTGATGAATCTGAGTTGTACATTTTGTTCATATTCCTCTAAAAGCTGAAGAGATGTAATATGCAGAGTGCAGCTGTGCATGCAGATGTGTCTGTATTTGACTGAAAGGCTGCCAGATGTGTGATTAAAATGGATTATTTTGACATTTTAAATGTCGTGGACACAATAATCAGAACCAAAATGCATTATTGAACTGAAGCTATGAAATTAATTTCATGCAAAACTGAGCTCCACCTTGAACCAACTCCAGTAGTAACCACGAAAACATCTGCTGCACCACCCTCTTCTTCACCAACACATCTAATCCATCACTGTATGACTAGATGCAGCTGAGTGCCAGGAGTAACAGCGGTTATTGGATTCCAAGTTCATCAACAGGTTGTGAAAAGCCCTGAATAACATGATGAATCCTTAATGATCCCAGTGTGGGGTTAACATTAAGGCATGACGAGTGAATAATAGTGGTGTCTATGATTTCCCACTGTGCCACGGACGAAATTAATATCCTCTGGTGTGAACTAATTGGCTCGGAGCCTGAGGGTTGAAAGATGAAGCCTGAAGAGGAGGAAGACGTGTGTGCTAGGTGTTCATGTACGCTTGTATGTCATCATAGATTCAAATGTTTCTGGGTGGTACCTTTCATATATGGTTCTAGGTATAACCCTTTATGTTTGGCTCTAGGTAGAACTCCCTGAAAGGTTTTCAAGTGGAACCTTTAGAAAAGGTTCTACCAACAAAAGTTCCCCTATGGGGACAAGCCAAAGAATCCTTTATGGTTCTAGCTTGCACTTTTATTTCTAAGAGTGTTCCTGTGAGCTTGTAGTTTGCAAACACCTCCCCTCACTCTCCCCTTTCAAGTGTGTAGGAGAATCTATGGTGGCCATTGTTCTGGCACAGAATGTGAAAGGCCCTCTCTCTGTTTGGTTTGTCTGTTTTGGGCTGCTGCAGACACATGACGGTGCAACATGGCGGCCTCTGTGGAAGAAGGCCCACGTCCTCTGATTATACAGTAAACTGTACTTGTGAATATTATATTCCATCTCTGCCATGTTCTGCCCTGTAAATCTTGCACACTGAATCTTTAAATATATAAGCATTGTATATGTGGCTTGTGCTACATCTACATCTGCTACATCTCAGCCTGTAAAAAGCCCAAAAAACAGCAAAACATTTGTCTTGTACAAACTTAGATGTGATTTTCATTTTTCTTTTAAATTTGCTGCTGTAAAATTGCTCATCCTTTTAAAAAGGGAATCCATCAGTGCCTTGGAGAGTGAGGATGTGAGAAGTATGGGAGAAGGAGGGAGCAAGTGCGACGTCACGACAACAGTGATCCTCTCTGAATTCCTCAACACAGCGTAATCCTCAGCCAGTGGGGAAATGTGAAAAACTTCACAAAGTAATTACACTCTAATGTCGATTTTCCCCAAGAACGGCAATGGGACGCAATCTAAGGATACCACAGTCACGTTTTCCTTATTTTCTAAGATAATACCAAGAGGCTTATATTGAGTTCTATCAACTTATTATTTTTTTCTTTGAATGAATGGCATGCTCAGAATAGACAAGTGACATCAGGCCAAATGGATGGTTTCCCACTTTAAAAACAGACACTACAGACTTATTTAAAGCTGTACCATGCAATCAAAAGTTTGAAGCAATCATTTAACAGAACATATAGATATTTATAGATGTCACTATTTGTAATTTTCATGTAATTTGTTCAGTCAGTATGTCTGATGTCTTCTCACCAGAAAATGACTGCCCTGTAAGTCAGGGACAGACTACTTCGGCTGCATTATAACAGAAATAACAAGATGTATTTACTGGAATGCTTACCAATGAATTTTCATCCTGAAAAAAATGGAAACCAATGGCGAGCTCAACAACTAGAAAACACACTTGGCAAACTCTCCCAATGGAGAACTCAAGACACAAAACAGTTGACACAATTCACAGACAATTTCATGGTTATTTATCCAAGTAATTGGGTTACTGGCTCTTTAGATGAGGATCAGCAGGAAGTTCAAGATTGCTGAATAAAATAAAACTCTGCCAAACATCACTCGACTACCACACTCTGTAACTGGATATTGACAAACAGACCCCAGATAGTTCAGATTGGTGGGCACCTTTTGTCCACTCCAGTGTTGAACACCAGAGCTCCCCAGGACCCACGACCGCAGCCTCCAACATGGATAAAACTCTCCTGTGAAGTTTGCAGATGACACCACCATCATCACTCGGTTTTCAAACAACAATGAGGCTTTATATCGGGAGGAAATTAACAATCTTTTAGTGTAGTGCACAGGAAACAACCTAGAAACTGTTTGTTGATTTTTGGGAAAAAAGGGGCAAAGACGCACTCCTGTCTACAACAGTGGAGCTGAGGTGGAGCAAGTGAAGAGTTAGTTCTTTGTTTTGTGTGTAGCATAAAGGGACTACAGCTTGCATTTCATTATACACCCCTGTGTTGGAATAAAATAAGTGAACCTGGAACTTTGATCACATTGTGATCATTAAACAATATTTTTAATTTGCTTTTCCTAACTTCAAATGATCTAATGATCCTCATTCATTCTGCCAGTTTCATATATTTATTGTCAGTTCATTATCATTATATTGTAATGCATCAAAAAGTGTGCAAGGAGTTGAAACGTCCTCCATGTCAGGGTCAAGGTCAACTTTATTATCCCACAAGGGGAAAATTCATGTGGCTACACACGTCTCGTTTAAAACACATGCATTCTTCAAAGGCTTGAGAGTCTTTGATGCAAGAAGCTACCAAAGTTAGGTGATCGTTTTCATCCTTTCTGCTTATTATTTTTCTTTTGAGTTTGAATGTTTGGCTTGTGTTTGTCTGCAAGGTCTCATATTAAAGTATGTGATATTACAGAATATTTTAAACAAGTTTTAAGTCTGTAGTTAATTCGATACAATCCAATAGCTAACTGAACACTCTCTCACATTCATGCTTTTATTTCATTATGCCCAGATTACTGTAATGCCCTTTATCCTGTTCTCAGTCAGAGAGCCATCACTCACCTACAACTTGTTCCAAAAGCAGCTGCTAGGCATTCAACTCCAAAAACTGAGATCACTTTAGTAGATTATTCAGGTATCTGTACTTTCACCAGTGTTTTTTTTTTACACATATATCTTTGCTTCTACTTGAATACAGAATGTTTATACTTTTGCCACCGCTGTTTACCAGTTATTATATTATTATATCAGTGCACTGTATAATACTGCCTTCTTTCAATCTTTTATTACTTTAACTGTATGCCCTGTTTGTAAAACACTTTGTAACTATATTTTGAAAGGTGTAGAAATACCTGGACTCCATCTCTATATATCCAACAAAAACAGAAATGCACAAGATGTGTTTGCAAGCGCACAACTTTCACTGGGGCTCAACATACAGTAAATATCAGCCACCACTATTGTGATCCTTTCACATCAGAAGTCTGCTGTGTCTTTTGTTTAAAATTATGCAACAACCCACATATTTGTACACACATACGGAGAACATGAAAATTAAAGTGAAAACGAAACATTAATTCACATATTTTACAGACAGTGATTTCATAAACAGTTCCACAAACTGACACTCCCACGCTCACTGATGCAAAATTCTCACACATACAGAACATACTCACACACATGCACAAAAAGCCTCTGGCACTACATGACTCATTTCTCAACTTCTGCCCACTTTCAACCTCCTGCTCCGTGACTCTGGGCCAGTGTCTCAGTGTGTGTCTTTATGAGCGTGAAGCAAAAAGGCAGAGAAATACAGTTTGCTCTCAGCAATTTTCACACAACCTCAGTGCCATGTTTGTTTGACAGGAGCCTCCACATCCCTCTCCCTTAGCTGCCTATTAACTTTAATTAATGTGCCACAGTACTTTACCTGCAAGCAGTGATATACTCATCTAATACATTGTAAACAGAATTAAGAAACACACTTCAGTCAAGCTGTAGGGGCTGTTCACCACAAACCAAAAGTCTCTTCACGCTCCGTATGACGGCAATGAAATGAGATCAAAGTACATGGAGTGTACAGAACAACAAGAGCCAAACCTTCTTTTAAATAGCCTGAACAGGTTACTTGTACACAACAGCACCGTGTAAACATCACACCCCGTTTAACTGAACAATTCCAGATTACGGCTGCCCCGAAAAAATATTAGAAGACCCTGAGTTGACACACATTTCGTAAGTTAATACTCTGCACTGTTGTTTTTTCAATGCATCATTGTTGTGTGTGCTGAATGAATGAATTTGACTGACAAATTTCTGAGTCAGGTACAGCCCTAATCCACATATGTACATAGGCCCGTCTCATGGCTGCCAAGCATGAGTGTGATATGACAGAATGAGGGACCAAAAGTAATCAAAAATTTAAAGATAAAATACCCTAACACCCCTGTCAGCAGGAGAACACCATTTATTTTATCTAAAAATGAAAAAGTAGCATTATGATTATGGTTTGGAGAGGTTTAGGCACAAAAACAGCTTTGTTAGGGTTCGTGAAAAATCATGGTTTGGGTTAAAATTACTAATACTGCAAATTACTTTGTTAAGGTCCAGGGACCTTCTTCATGGTAGAAAGTAGGGCTGCACCCAACTGAAGATTTTATTAGTTGACTAGTTGTTGTCAGTAAAATCCGATAGTTGACTAGTCATTGCATGTTTTGCCACCTTTTGTTCACCCAACCAACCATCCTGACCTCCTCTCCATGCAGACTTTGTAGCTCTCAGATTTCAGGCTCTGAGTGAACCATCCAAATTTGTACCACTGTGGCAACCACAGTAAAACACTGGATTGACACATAAAAGTGTGTCCAGTGTGTGAAGAAAAAAAAATTCCTAGTGAAAACCTGTTTGAGATTCAAGTTGAGACTTCAGTAAGCCACACTCCTGAAATGTGTCCTTCAGTGTCTTCGAGATTAAAGGATGTTGTCTTCATGAAGCACAGGAAGATTCCTTTAATGATCCCGTCCACGTACATAGAGTTGTTCTATCCTCACTGGTTTGCCCTCCAAAGCATAAGTAACTACAAGATAAATCAATTTGCCATCATAGGGAACCTTCAACTCTCTGTGCCCCTTCAACTCCCTCCATCAGACTCCCACCACCACCACTCTTTCACATGATTTATTGAGACCCTTCCACTATGGGGCATGGGAGGTTAAAAACAAAAGAGGTGTAGCGTGTCCCTGTGATAGACTTATCTTGATAAAGTAGTTTTACCTTGGTTTAACCATTTTCCTTTCACCTCAGGCCATACGCTTCTGACAATCCAGCTCAGCCTTCCCCACCAATCTGGAGACAGTGGAGGGTTAGCAGAGGGAGAGGAAAATTATGAAAATATTTTCAGAGGCAGCGATGCAAGGCCACTCGAATTAGGGTGCTAATGTAGCGTTGCCCATAAGTGCGAAATGGCATTGAGGCAGCGGTCGCTGCCAGCGGCGTTGCCATTAGGGCTCATTTTCCACTCTTAATGGCACAGGCACCTTGTTTAATAAGCATGGATTACAGGTCATAAAGGGCAATGGAGCACGAAGAGCCACACAGGCTGAGAGGAGGATAAAGGGAGGGAGGGGAGGTAGAGGTAGGGATTGCCTGAGAGGAGAGAGATAAGAGGGCAGAAGAACGGCGTGTGAGGGAGAAGAAGAGATAAATGACAGAAGGGGAGACATGACAACAGAACATAAGAGAGGCCAAGAGATGAGGAGAGAAAGTTAAGGAAAAGATTGGTGTATTAACAACTTGCTGTACATGCTAAATGTACAGTAATCAGCACCATGTATTTTCATGGAGCTGTCATTGATCGCAGATAAGCTGGAGAAGATTTGTTTTCATTTGTTCTTTTATGTATGAATGGGGAATAGAGGTCTTCATGGTTCCGAAGATTAGTGCCCAAATGCCAAAAGACCCAAACCAACCAAAACAAAGCTATCTGACAGCTGGGACCGTGACCCATGCACAACCAAGAACATGTCAGACCTCAACCTGCCTGAAGGACACAGACCCGATCGCCACCAATTTTTCAGCTGATTGTGATTAACAAAGTAATATTAAGTTCAGGATGCAACTTGTGCCAGATCCTCCTGGAACAGGATCCGGGACCAGCACTTGTTTTATTTGATCTGTTACCTTCTTGGTCACTGTAAAAGTCTTTAAATGAAGTTTGTGTAATATTTAACGTTACCTGATGATTACTGTAAGTCCCACAGCAAAGCCAGTGGTCATTTGTGCTGTGAAATAGCTTTGGCTAAATTCAGAGGTGTAGGGGTATTTGTTTAATTACACGTGCTCACCTATGATATTATATTGCAGCTAGTGTCAGGTCATTTAACCACTGCTCCTACTGTGGCAAGTTTACATACATCAACTATAACTGATCACACGATTAGACTGACTTTGAGAATAGTTTCATTATAGTGAACGTAGAATATTACGCAGCAGTCAGTCCACTGCCTGTCTGTCTGCCTGACGCCTCTCACTGCAAAAACTGCAAAATGTGGCAGAGCATCGTTCCTCTGTGCCTCACAGCTCTGAGGCTAAATTGGGAGGGGGCTTGTGTAGGTATGGTGCTATCCATAGCAATGAAATGGAGCAGAGGAGCTCAATAGACAGACAGAACACATTTGGTTCTCATCATTGTAAGTAGAACTTTCAGCCCTAATTCAGTTTTCCCCACATTGGGCCGGATTTACTAAAGGTTTGCGTGTAGTAAAACGCGTGCAAACTCATTGCGCACGCAAAAAAAAGTACAAACTGATTTACTAACAGTGCGTGCTAAGGGTTGCGTCTGTCAAAGGTGCAAAATAGCGCATCTGCATCCGGTTAGTACGTCTGCCGTGATGAATATGCATTCACACGCAATTTTGTGTTTGTTGGGAGGAGAAAATGTAAATGCATTAATTTAGCACACGCAAAGCGATTTATCAAACTTGAAAGCAATTTTGCTCATAGAAATTGCGTCTATATTTAACACGTGTCAAAGGCACGTGCAAACCGTTTGTTTGCGTAATTGCGCACACATTTCTCAGGTTATTGTTGCAAGAAGGAGACATCGAAACGATGAAAGGAGACACAGAGAACACATTTTTCACCCTCGCGTGAACATTTTTGTAATGAACGAGGAAACAATCATTAAAACATATCGCCTATCCAGCATTGTCATTTTGGAGCGGTTGGAGGAACTCAGAGTTGATTTGGAGCCATGAGAAGGAGTCACGCAATACCTGCAATGACAAAACACATTTTTACATTTTTCTGCATCTGAGTCATTCCAGCGTACGGTAGATCTCCCGATCCCGTTTTTCTGAATGTGCAGTGCGTTTGTGCGTCACCAAAATATCCCGGGTCAGTACATGATTCTTTTATTCTGAGAAAGTTTTCTGTTTTCCAAGTTGCTAGATGGCGAGTTTGGAGATGAGTCAATTTGTAAAAATATTTTTTTACATTAAAATCAAGAGCATGTTTCATATTGATTCATATGTTTTTTATGGTGACAGTGCACCTGTTCCTCAATGCTGGTCAGAGGCATCTCATCCACTGCGCCCCCACCTGTTTTATTTGCAGACATTTTTATTATACTACGCCAATTTTTCTTTTGTTCGTCTTCTGATATCTTGATATCTTCTTTTCACTTCATCCACTGTTTGCATCGTTTTACCAACAGCATTTACCTTTTCACAAATTTCTTCCCATAGCGTTCCTTTGTGCAACAGTCAGATTTCTTTGCTGTAGCCCATTTAAGTGTTTATTGGCTTCATCTACCGACACCTCTAATTCCATAGGGTCGGATTTCACTTTTCGCTTTCTTCTCTCCAAACTCGCCATGCTGCAAGACGCAGTATGAAACACGCAAAACCCTCATTTTAATAGGGCGTCTCCAACACGTTTGCGCCCGCTGCCATTTACGCACGCAATCTTAGTAAATCACCCGCAAACTGCGGTTCCGCCTCACGCGCAAAATTCTAGATTGCACACGCAAATTAGTACACGCAAACTGGGATCTTAGTAAATCCGGCCCATTGTGCGCAATCCACTAAGAGAAGTGAAACAAGCAAAGTGAAGGGAGCTGCAAACCATAAATAGCTGTTTTTACACACTTTAACCTGCTGATTTTGAGTGAATATTGTGAAAGCTCTGATTAATGAATAAAATAAATAAATAATACCTTATTTGCGATGGCAGTCTTTCTTTTATTTTGTGGTGCGATACACACTCTATGCAACTAAAATGTACATTTCTACTGTTCATTAGTGTAGTCACAGGTGCGGATTCTCAGCTATAGTTACACAGCATCACATAGCCAGGTAATTGCATTTACACGTTCCCCTTATTTCCCTCTGCTGCTGCATCTCCAATGAACAACTCTCTACATGGAGGGCTCTTTCCTCCAATCTGACTCTTACTGACCTTTGGTGCTCTGCACAATGCAGTCACTCTCCTGTGTGCTGTAAAATATTCGTAGGGCCTCCAAAGAGCACAGTGTATAGTGCATTTGAGTAGCTAAATGTTCTGTGGGTAGACCTCAGGTTGCTGTCAGCCGAGTTGCTTGTTGGCTGAGACACAAGAACCCTTGACACCATGGAAGCGCACAGCTCCCATCATCAACCCGACCTATTGCGGTTCATCATTTGGAACAAGTTTGCTTTTTAATTGCAGTTTGGTTTCTTTTTTAAAATTCATCCTGAACTTTATATAATGAGTTAAATAATTAAAAATAGTTATATCAATATATTTTATAAGGATTCTATTTTATTTCTCCATTTGGAGAGAAAATATTAGACCGATGAAGACATTTACACACAGGAGAAATTGTTTTGGGTTTTGGTTCAGTTATTTCTTTCTCTCCT
>JAJHUR010095641.1:0-10545 GCA_027495735.1 Lutjanus campechanus | reverse complement strand
GGAGGGATCTTTTTTTTTTTTTTTTTTTTTTTTTTTACAGTACCAGAGGTAAGAGACGTACAGGAGATGCAATTCCTCTGGACATAACAGGGATAGCATAAATGCTTACAATTGCTGTTGTTGGCTGTTAAATGCCAGAGAAAGGAAAACAACACTTACCAACACTGAACAACATTTACAATACATTTGTAACTTAGCAACATGCGTAGCAGCAGCAACAGCTCCACTGTGACTCGTCCAAAAGAAAAAGTAGGGATGTGCGGATTGACCAGGTTAACCCACAGGACGGGTGGGTTTGGATCAGCTTTGTACAAAATACCATGCATTATGGGCAGGTCAAGTCACAAAGCAGCAGTTGAAGTAGGTACTAATGACTCCCAGAAAGACTGACGGAGAGTGAGACAGAGAGAGGGAGAGGAAGGAAGAAAAACAAAATAGATTAAATCATGAAACTGTGGACTCATGATGATGATGACTCTGCAGAAACTAGCTGGACACCAGACTAAAAAAATACTGTATAGACCTACAGATGTGTACAACTTGTCTGTTAAAAGCTAATTGTTAAAATATGGCAGGAACAAGAGGCAAAGAATGAGAGACATAATATTTGAGCAAAAATCACTTTTCCATTACTTTCCAGGCATGGCAACATGCTCTCCTGACAGTGAGTTGTGGCAGGTTCAGTAAATCTCCTCTGTCTTTTGTCCCAGAACCTCGGAAGAGTTTATATTTCAGGTGGCAAAGAAAAATTGCAATGGCTGATTTTTATTCTTGTTTTTGCCTTTTCTGTGGTATCGAATTGGGTTATTTACTAGAATTGTGGATCGTGGATTCACTAGTACTGGTATCAGCTACTAAATTTCTGGTCTCATGACATCCGTACTGACAACTGAGCAATGTGGGTTCACCTATAATAAGAAAATAGTAAATAGTAAGGTTAGAGGTAACGTTAAGATTGAATGTAAAGATGGAATGAAACTCCTGCCTTACGGCGACCATGACGGTACAAATACGCAAGACTTTTAAATCACTGTGTTACGATGTTAGAGGGCTCAGTGGTTGACGACTGTCAGCCTTTGGTGATGGACACTGGCATCGTCCATCAGCCCAACTCTAGAGGATGCAGGTCTTCTTCTACAGGGTCCCCCATGCTGCACCACCATGTTTCTACAGTAGCCCAGAACACACAAATCATTCTAGACCTCTCTAGATGTGGCGCTTGGCGGTTTTGATGGGTTTCACAGCCACTGTAAGTTCTCATACACACTTAGAAGGGAAGGGTGAGACAAGGTCTTTGCATTGTGCAAGTTCACTGCTAGATGCCACTAAATCCCACACACTGGTCTTTTAAGTGCAGCCCTGTAGACGATATAGTCACACTTCTTTTCACTTCCTTCATGATTTCTTTGTCATATTAAATTAATGTGTTGCTGGTCTCACATTTCCTTGAACTTGAGCTGCTCATTAGCTGTCATGTTCAGGTGCACCTCAGCTTCTGCTACAGCTTCGCCTTTGCTTGTCTGTTGCTTGTCATGTCTGGAGGGAAACGTTTTATTTTCTTGGGTTTAGGTATAAAGAAAGGAAATAGTGTGCCATTTTTCTCATGTTCTCCCCTTCCCCCCCCCCCCTCTTTAGGCACAGGAGAGCCATTCAGAAGAGCCGGGGGTCAAAGGTGAGAAGAGCAGAGGGCACCATGGAGGGTGAGCCGGGAGCCCCTGCCTCCACGGCCAACAGCACTGGGACCACCACGACCACCACCGCCGCTACCACCCCTTCCTCCTCCAGCACCACAGCTGCCAGCAGTAGTAGTACCTCCAACACTACCACTACTACGACTACTACTCCTACCACTTCTACTAGCACTAGTAATAGTAGTAGCAACAGTGGTAGTAGTAGTGGTAACACTAACAGTACGTCCAGTAGTAGTACTACAGCGGGAAGACAGGCAGTGCCTCAGATATCTGTTTACAGTGGGATACCTGATCGACAAACAGTGCAGGTAAGTTCATTGGTGTTGTGATGGAAGACAAACGCACCACATGCTCATAAGTAAACATACTTTCTTTTGCTCTACTGCCCTCTGTTGGTGTAACTAAAGCCACATGCAGGCTTCTGAAATGATGTTTGATGATTAATTTTCTAAGTAAATGAATGATCTAAGAGGCATTTGTCTTCCTGATCGATACACCGATCGAGGAGACTCAAATAAATGGTCAATTCACAGGGTGTGTCCAAGTTGAAGGAAGGAATTCTTTCTGTGCTTTAGTGCTCTTGACCCTCTGACCCGGGGATAAGCCTCTACACAGGCTTAACCTCTGCCTGAATAAGGTCCACACAACCTTTAGTGCCGATGCTTTGACAGCAGGCTTTTTGTTCCATTCAGCTCGTCTTTTCTTGAGCTCCACCCGCCGACAATTAAAAGGCAAACACTATTGTCACCAGGAAGCCCTCTGAGCGTAAAGGACTGCTGGTCAGTCAGAGTTGAATGGACGTACGCAGCACATCGCTGCTAATTTTACCCTCATTCCAAGAGTTGTTTGTCCGGATGGGTCTGTGACACTATGGACCACAGGTCAACATCCTCTCTGGTTACTTGGCAACAAGGCAGAGGGCACTTTGAGAGGTGAAGGGTGAGGAGAGTTAATTCCAATGGCTTGGAGGTTTAACTCTGCTATAATTATGAGTTGAGACTTTTCCTGCAGACAGTGATTGAGGGACTGGGTTTATTTATGTCCTTCTGCTTGCAGTGAACACAAGTTTAAGACATTTCTGATAGTTATTGTCACAATTAAGCGATTAATTGTTTAGTCTGTAAAATGTCAAAATTGTGAAAAAATGGCCATCACAGTTTCCCAGAGCCCAAAGTGATGTCTTCAAATAGCATCCTTTGTCCAAAAGACTCTTTATTGACTGTCACGAAAATTCTTACATTTAAGAGACTGGAACCAGGAAATTTTTACATTTTTGCTTGAAAAATTACTTAAATGATTAATCACTTATAAAAATAGCAGGAAACTAATTTTCTTTTGATTGATTAATAGACTGCAGCTCTATTTTGAAACTCTTAACTACAGTTTTATATTTCTTCCTCTCAGGATTATATATATATATGGAATCTACATAGCCCATGATCTAATACCTAATTTGTAACAACACAGTATAGTCATTTAAAGTTTGACTTAAAATTTGAATAGGATTTAATAGGTTTACTTTATATATATATATGTTATAATAAATTAAATAAATAAATGAACTTCTCAATGTCGGTTTCAAATTAAATCTGCTTCGATTAGTCATCTCATTGATTAGTTGATGGACAGAAAAATGATTGCCCAACTATTTTGATAATCAATTAATCATGTAAGTAATTTTTCATACAAAAATGGCAGAAAATGCTGTTTTCAGCCTTTAGAATATGGAGACTTCCTGCTTTTCTGTGTTTTTATTTCGTATCAAACTAAATGTCTTCTGGACTAACAAAACAAGATTTTTAAAGACATCGCCGTGGACATTTTTCACTATTTTCTGACATTTTTAGACCAAACAATTAAAAATAAAGTAATCATCAGATTAATGAGTCATGAAAATAATTATTAGTTGCAGCCCAATTTTGAATGAATAATAAATATCTTATAAAATTGTGTTTTCTGCCAAGCAAACAATAGCAAACACAGGCATTCATATACTAGATAAGTTAACTGTAATGAGCATGACTTTTTTTTTCTCAACAACTCTACTGACTCTTCTTTTTTGTATCCACTTCCTCAATCAGTGCCCTGCCTCTGTAAGTGGTGTTTTCAGTAATGCTGCGTGAGCCTCTAGAAAAACAGCACTTGGCTTCAGAAATTGTTTCGCCTTCAACCTGGAGATGTTGGGGCTTGTTAGAAGTAGCATTAGCTGCTAATGTTAGCGTTACTTGCCTTGTGTGGAGTGCTCCTCATTGTAACCTTACTGTGAGCTCTCGTTTGTCTCCTTACACAGTACCAGTCAAAATTCAGACACATCCATTATTTTTGATGACAGCTTTGCACACTGTTTTCATTCATTCAAATTCATTTCTTATGAAAATGAAGAAAAGACGTTGAATGAGAAGTGTGTCCAAGTGATCGACTCGTACTGTACGAGTAGTGAGGTTTGAGGAGCGACCAGCATGTTTTGTGATACTGTTGCACATTTTGAAGACTGCAGTCTGATATTTGTTTGAGTGTGGGAGTGGTTTGGGTCGCTTGAAGTAGGTGTGTGACTGGATACTGTAGAATAGAGACGGGTCACAAATACCAACACACACAAGCTAGAGGCTTTTCTTTTTTCTTTAAAAAAAAAAAAGATTTATATTCTATTTCATGCAGGCTGTGTATCAGTGTAGTTGAATCAATAACTGTCTACATTTATGACTTTACTGATTTGCTGTTAAAGGTCAGAATACGTTTTCATTAGCGTATAATAACCTGAAAATAAGAACTGTTGTGTTTTTGTTACCTTAGAATGAGTGGTTTATGACTAAAGAGGGCACAGGTCTTCTTCCACAGAGCACGCCATGTTTCTACTGTGGGGCTGCAACTAATACTTGTTTTCATTGTCGACTAATCTGACGATTATTTTCTCAATTAATCGATTAGGTGTTTGATCTGTAAAATGTCAGAAGTATCAAAAGTCAAAGAACTCAATACATGAAGAAGAATGGCTCCTTTAACTGTGTTTATATTATTATATATTATTATACAGCTGGGTAGATTAGTAGTATACTAGATCATATCATGTAAACATATCATATGTAAAAGGTAATATTTGTACACCCTGACCTGACACCAGTATATATGGATACTCAACCAACACTCTCTCTCTGTGTTTGTACGTGCAGGTGTTCCAGCAAGCGTTACACAGACAGCCTAACACAGCAGCACAGTACCTGCAGCAGATGTACGCCGCTCAGCAGCAGCATCTGATGCTGCAGACTGCAGCCCTCCAGCAGCAGCACAGCCTCAGCACAGCTCAGCTCCAGAGCCTGGCTGCTGTACAGCAGGTCAGCAAACGGTCATCACATGAAAGAATCATTCTCACAGTGTAAAGACGACGCTGTTATTCTTGACCTCCTGCAAGACATGTTTCAGGAAATATTAAATTTCTCTCTCTCTCTCTCTCTCTCTTGCCTTGAGACAGGCCAGTATCGCAGCTGGCCGGCAAAGCTCTTCACAGAACGGCACTTCATCCCAGCAAACAGGATCTACTCAGGCTACGGTAAGTGCAGTTTTGAGTGTTTGGCCTGTCTCCTCAGAGCCTCTAGAGTTTGAGTTATCTTTGTCCATTAGATTATCATGGAACTAAGTTGATTTTAACACCAAGGTGGTTTGGGGAAACTGGGCGCCACACTGGCAGCAGTTGGCTGTGCTACTTCTCCTTCACTTTTGAAGAGATTAAATTGCCTTTTGGGTAAAAATCAGTAGTGAAAATTGTAACAAATCTTCTATATTTGATGCATTGTTTTAAGGAAACTGGTGTACTAATATAGATATAGGTGGAGTAAAGGAAGTGTATAACCTAATTATCATGTTCATCTTCTCCCCGTAGATCAACCTGACCACCTCCCCAGCGGCAGCTCAGCTGATCAGCCGGGCCCAGAGCATTAGTTCCACCCCCACCAGTATATCCCAGCAGGCTGTTCTGCTGGGCAGCCCATCGAGCCCCACTCTCACAGCCAGTCAGGCACAGATGTACCTGCGTGCACAGATGGTGAGACTGCAAACACAAGGAGCACAGCCACTGGCACATTTGCACGAGTATGCATATATGCATAAATGCTGCTTGAATAAATAAGCACACTCTAAATGTGTGTTTTCGGATTTGGTGCTTGTATAATGCATGTATGCTCACCCAATAGTAAATGTTACGCTTTATTCTCCTCCTGCCACCAGAGGAGATGGTCAGAATAATCTTTCCGACCCCAGAGGGTTCGTTATAAACACAGAGGGGAATGTCTTTAATGCTCGGGAAACATTTTTTAGAGGTCACAGGTATTCTTTCAGCTGTAGCTTAAGGTCAAGTTGTTTAAAAACAGAGTTGCTGGAGGACGGGACTCTTTATTGGGCTATTTTGGTGCAGCTGGTTGTGGGTAACTTGTCGGTTTCAATTTGCCATCAGTTGTGCAGCTGGCACACAGACTGTTCCTGCCACCTCATTATGAGCGAGTACAAAGCATTGTCAGATTTGCGTGAGGCTTCTGGCAGACAGCAAAACACATTTGTCAGTTTAGATTGCCATGGCTTTTATTTCTGGTGTAGTCCTCACTCTGGGGTTAATTTAGTGCATATGATTCGTAATAAGCCCTACATATACATCGTTTCCTTTTACTTGCTTGTTTTTCCGAACATATGCCAGTTAGAGGTTCACAACATAACTATTTTATCACTATGTTTTGTTTTGATATATCGGTCAGATGTTGAACCATCCAATATGATCGATGCAAAAGGGAAAACTTCGATATATATATTATCATCTGTAAGATTCCCATGGCATGTCTGTGTCACAAATGCCTTAAAAAGTTCAGTCATTGTATATTGCACTGCATATTGCCAGGATTTCAAAAATATAATATATAATATATTAATTGTACCATCCTAATTTGAAGCCCTGTATTTAGTGTGTTGCATTCTTAATTTATTTAGCTTATGAGGTGTGCACGTCAGTCAACCTCTGACTCAGACAGCAGTGGACAAAAGCACCAGGCTTTAAAAGCACCCAAAATGCGGTCATGACTCTTAGCATAGTTTTTTATTACAGGACTATTTTGTGCAAACATTTACTGGACGGTTTGACAAATATTTACTCGCCAAATAGAAAATTCACCCTTCGTTGTTGGCAGGTGTTAATTTCAGACCCTGTTCCTTCATCATCTGATCAGCCTTTGTAGAGTTCTTTGATATTTAGAATGAATATTGGCTGATAATGATCGGTGGCTGATTAATCGGAGCATCCTTAAAAGAAATCGTTGCACATTGCAAAACACACGAACAGTCATTGAGCTTGACATAATTCACGCAGTCCTTTGTGTGCAGTTATGGCTTTTGTATTTCTGTACTTTGTAGTTCTTAAATCATTATTTTGCTTCGTTATTTTGCACTTTTTTAACTTATTTTGTGCGATGTTTTCCAGGCCCAGCAGAGTAACCTGGTGCAGGTGGCCAGGAGTCTTGGCCGGGCTGTTCCTCTGTCCCCCCAGCTTATCTTCACTCCAACTGCCACAGTGACGGCTGTCCAGTCAGAGAGCTCCACGCAGGCGTCCTCGCAGGTAGGTTAATAAATGGAAGATACTTTTATACTTTTACTAAATGACAAATATAATGACAAACGTTTGTTAACCGTTAACGTGACCCCTCTGATAAGCACAAGTTTAAAATCAGAGGTGAGCATAACTTGGAGGCTCAAAGAAAGTTATTGCAGTGACGGGAAATCCAGCACACAAGGATGTGAAATGTGCTATAAAAAGTTCAAAACAATTTCCACTTATTTTACTGCTGTAAAGCGGTAACGGTGTCTTTACAGGTCAGGACAGCTGCAGCTGATTCAGAACGCTGCTGCTAAGTGTTTTCCTTCAGAGCAAAAAAGTGGATCACTCCAGGTCTGCAGTCTGCGCACTGGCTTCCTGGCTGCCAAAGAATTGGTTTTTCAAATCCTGCTGTTGGTTTATAAAGCACTGAATGGTTTAGAGCCCAAACACATCTCTGATCTTCTGCTACATTATACACCATCCAGACCTCTCAGGTCGTCTGGGACAGGTCTGCTTTCTGTCCCTTAAGTCAAAACTAAACATGGAGAGACAGCTTTCAGTTTTTATGCACCACATATCTGGAACAAACTCCCAGAAAACTGCAAGTCCGCTGCAACTCTCAGTTCTTTTAAATCAAAGCTAAAGACTTTTCTGTTTGCCTCTGCTTTTCATTAAACCACATCTTTTGATTAATATCTTAAACTACACTGTAAATTTTACTTACCTGTTTTGTCTTATTTTAATTTTCAATTTAACTCTTAATCACATTGAAAATGTCTCTTTATATTGACTTTTGTTTCTTTTACAGCTTGTCTTGATGCCTCTTGTGTTTTCTGTACAGCACTTTGAATTGCTTGTTGTTGAAATGTACTATACAAATAAACTTGCCTCGCCTGTGGTATTAACAGAAAAATCTTAATATGCGTCATTGGTTTGCTAATGAAAGCACTGAGTAAAACCAAAAGTACATCTGACCTACTTTGTGAATCTGTGTCAATAATCTCCCATCATTCTGTTTGTCTCAGAATCAGGTCCAGAATCTGGCCATCCGTGGCCAGCAGGTGGCGACCACGTCCTCCTCTCAGACTCAGACCCTGCAGGCTCTCAGTCTGAAGCAGAGCCCTGTGCCCATCCAGCCAGCCTCACTCATCAAGAATCCCAGCCAAGGAGCGCAGGCATCCACAGGAGGGAAGTCCAGCTCCTCGGACAGCTCGTCCGAAGGAGGGAAGAAGGGGGACAGCGCAGCGGTCACAGAAGTCAGAGCTATAAACATGAGCCGCAGTGTCACAGCAGTCAGTGCTCAGCCCCTGCTCGCGCCAGGTAAGTGGAGTGTGCAACCACACAGCCTGAAAAGTTCAAATAATATTAAGGTTTGCAGGTCTGGTACACATGAAACTGATCCTGGCTGTACTTACATCAGGGGACAAAAGAAGGGCCCAGACCCCCCCCCCCTTCCAAAAAAAAAACCCAAAACCTTTCTCACAAAGGCATTTAGTGTTTGGTTCATGCAGTGAAAATAAAATATAGTTTTACATCCCCTCCATGTATTGGCAAAAGACATTTAATTTTTCTCAAAATTTCAGTTAGTCCTAGGGATGATCATGATTGAATTGAATGAAATTGATAATCAGTTAATCAGCTGTTGAGAATTTGATCAATCAAGCAAATCAATCAAATAAATATCTTGAATATAACAGATTATTTTAAGGCCTAAGCAGTCCTGCTGTCAGAGAAAAATGCAATATGTTACTATGGAAATTAAGCTTTGATTGAGAGGGAATAAAAAGGTATAAATGGCCAAATACTTTGGTTTGTGACCAGAAATTAATTATATTCTTATAAGCCTCAGTGATATTTTCTTTAATTTTAGCATGCCAACTGAGATAGTGAGCGTAGTAAACACTACTCCTGCTAAACATCACCATGTTAGCATTGTCACTGGAAGCAGAGCTGACCCAAATGCTTTGAAGCTCCTGCCGTTGCCATGGTATTCGACGTCCAAATCAGTATTTGAATGCTGCAGTTTTTTTGAAGAGAGAAAGGAGACATCTCGGCTCCACTGAAAAATAAAGGCAAGACTGCTAAAAAGAGCAAGAATGGAGCTCCTCTTTAGCGCTTAATTAGTCTCAAAACCCACATACATAAAAAAAAAACAGGCAGGTGTACACATTTCAAGTGCAGAGAACAGTTTCTGTGAGGGGAAAAGCATCCTCGCGGGGGATAATTTCTGCTCTGCATGGAAAAATGTGGTCCCGCAAGAATGTTTGCTGTGACAAGCACAAGCTTGATCCTCCCTGTGCGCTCATAACTGCTGTTTGCTCGCTTGTCAAGTTGACTTTTGAGACTTTGGAGGCGGTGGTGGAATTGACAGTGGCTGTAACCCCTCCTGTCTTTGTCTCTCATTAGACTCATAATCACAATAATAGCAAAGTGCATAGCTAAATGATGACTGTAAGGTTGAGGAAAGTATGATATATTAGAGTCCACACTGGTTAGAGTAAATGTATGTTAAGTGCAAACAGTTCACTTTTTGAGAGGCTTCTGGTTATTTCTGTATAGACAGTGACATTCAATACTCCACCGGAAGTTTGTTTTCATTTTTGTGGGCAGATAAATTAAACTTTCAAATTGCCTGCCAGCTGCTGCGTGCCCCTTTTTTTGGAACAGATGTCCAGTTCGAACCTTAAAATAGACTTCGTGGCTTCGGGCAGCTGTCATATATACAGTAGAAATGTGCTCTCGTGTTTATAGTAAGATTAGGTTTGAAAAGAGTTTTTACACTTGGCACTTTTAATAGGTTTCTCTGGGCTGTGAGTGTGACATGTCGGGGCCTGCATCACTAACCCATTCACTCACTGAAGGGCTGAAACGAGCCGTATTAAAGACAGTGTTGGTCTGTGTCTGGAAGAGTCGAGCTGCTTTGTGTATGAGAAGCTGTGAAAGGCTCGCTGCCACGCAAGAGTCTTTATAAACCACTTACTGTGTAATTGAAAGTCAGCAGCTGTTTTTTTTTTTCTTTTTAGCATGAATGGTTGTGAATCTGCCAGCAATACAAGCTGATTAAATCAAATTAAGTCCAGTTTGTTAGCAGGATAAGCCCCTTCAGATGCATTATCTCATTCTCAAGAAGGTCCTGATAGGACGTCACATTACCCAAAAAAATAGTTAATTTGAGCAAGAACTTAAAAAATATGTGTATGTATATGTGCTGGGAGTGATAATTGTGTGTTAATGTGTGTACATGACTACTGCATAAACCTTATTTACACTGCAGTACACTGC
>JAJHUR010095640.1:1473-42317 GCA_027495735.1 Lutjanus campechanus | reverse complement strand
TTTTCTCTTTTCTCTCCACATGGTATCCCAGAATGGCACTGCCTCCATCAGAGGAAGGCTCATTCCAACTCAGAGTCATAGCATCTTTGTTGTGAGATGTGACCACAGGAATGCCTGGCTGGCCTGGTACATCAAATGGATAAGCAGCCACTACTGGCTCAGAGACAATGCTTGGGCCGATGCCATATCTGTTCTGGGCCTTGACACGGAACTGATATTGCGTTCCAGTGTTGAGTCGGGCTGCCTTAAATGTGGTACGGATCACTGTAGCTGCCAATTCCACCCAGGAAGTACCAGTGGTCTCCCGCATCTCAACAATATAGTTGTTGATAGGAACGCCTCCATCATTCTCTGGTGCCTCCCAGGACATGAGAACATAATCACATGAGACCTCATCCAGCTTGATGGGACCAGTGGGAGGACCTGGAATGTCATGGACCAGGACTGTGATCACCTCAGTCACTGTACCCAGCATGTTCTTTCCCGTAATGGAGTACTGGCCTCCATCAGTCCTCTTGGCCTCACTGATGTTGAGGATAGTTGATGTTGGTGTGGTTTCAGTGTTGATTCTTTGTGTCTCCTTTAGCGTTGTATCTCCCTTCTTCCAGGAAACAACAGGTCTCGGTTTGCCAAGCACTGGAATCTCCACCTTGACGCGGTCCCCTGCCTTGGCGATAACAGTCTTCTGGTAGACGCCACGTAGGTCAAAGGAAGGAGCAGAAGTCTGCTCTTTGATAATAGCAGGCCTGCTCTCACGGGGGTCACTCCTGCCTGATGCATTGACAGCCATTATGCGGAAAGTATATTCTGCACCCTCAATCAGATCTGTGACAGTATAGTCCAGAGCCTTGATGGTGGCCATATGGACCCACTGGTCAGTGTCCTTCTTCTGGGCCTCAATGACATATCCGGTGATCAAGCTGCCACCATCATGTAAGGGCTTGGCCCATGCAAGGCTGGCACTGTCAGCTGTAACATCTGTGACATACAAGTTCTCTGGTGCAGAGGGGGCCTGGGACACCCTGATTGGCTCAGGGGTTTCAGCTGGCTCACCTACACCCAGGTCATTCTCAGCAGACACACGGAAGTAGTAGTAAGTTCCCTCTTCAAGGTCTGGAATCTTGAAGGAACATTTCTGCCATGTGGTGCTAAGCACTGTGTATGCCTTCTTGGTGGCCTCTCTCTTTTCAACAATGTAGTTACGAATCTTAGAACCACCATCTATTATGGGGATTTCCCACTGGAGGGTGATGCTATTCTTCGTGATCTCTCTAGGTTTGAGGTTGACTGGTGGTCCTGGTGAGTCCAGAACTCTGACATTAACAAAGCCAGTCTTCTTTCCAGCAACATTCTCGAGACAGAGGTTGTACTTTCCAGCATCATATCTGGTGCAATCAGGAATCACCAGGAGAGTGTAAGACTCTGTGGTGTCAATGTGGGCACGCATTTTCAGATTGGTATCATCTTTGCTCCAAGTTACTTCAGGAACAGGACGACCCCGGATGGGAACAAACAGACGGATTGAAGCACGGCACCTGACCACCAGGGTTCTCCTGAGTTCAGCATCCAGCTCGAAGTCTGGCATCGTCTCCTGGTCGACCAGTTCAGTCACTTTCTCAACCTCTGCAGGCTCACCAACTCCTTCTGAGTTAACTGCACTGACTCTGAAGTGGTATTTACCTCCTTTTTGAAGTTTACCAATAACATAATCAGTGGCTTTCAATGGGTACTGTGTCTCCGTCTCCCAGTCATCATGTCCCTCCTTTTTGTACTCCACAATATATCCATCTACTTCAAGACCACCATCGTAGTGGGGTCGGCCCCAGGCAAAGGTGGCTGTAGTTTTTGTTGTATCTGTAATTCTTGGATTGGATGGAGGACCGGGTGGATCTGTTAATGAGAAAAACAGGGGTTTCAAGAAGTTAAGGAGTGATTTGCAATGATGTTTGATGTGTATCTCCGACTTTTCTGCATACGTTTTAAATTATTTGTTTAAAAAAACTCAGAATTAAGTGAAACGGTTTTACTCACAGACAATATCTTTGGTCATCACAGGCTGTGATGGCTCACTTGGCTCCCCAAATCCAGCCTTGTTTTCAGCTGTGACTCTAAACTCATATTCCACTCCCTCACTCAGGCCTTGCACCTTAAAGCGCAGGTCAGGGACCGTCCTCTTAGAAGCTCTCACCCATCTCAGTCCCCTCCTCTCTTTCCTCTCTACACAATATCCTCTGATGTCACTTCCTCCATCTTGTGCTGGTCTCTTCCATGAAATGGTGACAGCATTCCTACTGACGTTATCAATCTCTGGGGTTGAAGGTGGACCTGGTGGGCCTAGAGAAATAAAATGTCCAAGAAGAAATTAATATCTTGAATTCTTAGGTTTAATTTCATGTCATTTTTATATAATATTACACAAATTATAACCATAAAGAAGTCATATACTTACGGAAACTGTCACACATTTTGACTGGACCAGACTGGCTTGAGTCTCCAGTGCCATACTGGTTCACAGCAGACACTCTAAATATGTACTCATTGCCCTTGATCAGTTTACTGGCTACATATCTGCAGTCCACAATGTTTTCGGCTAACTTGGTCCACTGCAGGCGGCTGGTCTCTCTCTTCTCAAGGATGTAGGACTTGATAGAGCAGCCTCCATCCTCCTCTGGTGGAAGCCAGGTCAGAGTACATTTCTCAGCTGAAATGTTACTGGCTTCAATGGGGCCAGGAGGCCCAGGCACGTCCAGGACCTTCACCTTTACATGTTCTTCCTTGATGCCGAAGGGGTTGCTGGCGGTGATGATGTACTCTCCTGTGTTCTTCCGGCTTGCATATTTAATAGCCAGAGTGGACGAGGTGGGAGTGGTGGTGATGGTAACGATGTCAGAAGTCTTGAACTCACGGCCTCCCTTTGACCAGAAAGAAGTGGGTGGAGGTTTACCTACAATCTTGGAGGCTGAGATCACAATGGTGTCTCCTGCCCTCACTGTGACACCGTCCTTCATGTCTGGGTCAATGGTGATTGTTGGAGGCTCTGCAGAGAGGACAGAAGAAAGTTGTGTTGTAATTGACTACAGACATCTTAAATCTGAATTCGTGACCATATGACTTTAAAGACCTGACATTTGAAAACTAAAATAAACACATTTCAAGGACCCAAATTAGTTTAGTCAGCTTACCGTACTCATCCTTGCAGGTCAGGAGCTCAGTAGCCTCTGATGGAACACTAATAGCTCCAGCAGCATTCCTGGCCCTGATCCTGAACTGATACTGAGATCCCTCTGTCAGGTCAGGGACAGTGAAGGCACAGCCCTGGACGTTGACATGATTGGCCTTCATCCAGGCCTTGCCTCCAGCTTCCAGCTTCTCCACCATGTAGCCAGTCAGCTTGTGGCCACCATCATATTTGGGAGCCGTCCAAATCAGAGTGACTGTGCTCCTGGTGACATTGATCACTTCAGGCTTGCCAGGAGGATCTAAGAGGGTAGATGTAGATGCATTAAAACATGCAGAAAACACAAAACACATGAGGACTTCACATTAGAAAAAAAAAGAAAATCCTAAAGCAGTGAACTCACCAATAGGATCCAGGGCGACCACAGCCTCAGTGGCCTTGCTTGCCCTTCCTAGGCCGGCCATGTTCATGGCCATCACCCTGAACTCATACTCTAGTCCCTCTATCAGGCCAGTGACTCTGCACTCCTTCACTCTCAGAGGAGTCTTAGTGGCCCGTTTCCACATCAGACTGTTCCTCTCCTTAAACTCCACATGATATCCTAGAGAGAACACAAAATTAGTTGGCCACAGTGATTGCTGTTTGTTATTTACTCATGCTTAACAAGAAACTGATATAAATCACAGTCTGTTACCAGTAATTGGGGAACCACCAGTGTCCCTTGGATCATCCCAAGTCAAGATGGCCGACTCATGACGGATGCTCACAATTTCAGGAGGAGCAGGCGCCTCAGGCACATCTAGAGGAAGCAAAAAAAACAGAGAGGGGTGGATGGATTAGGAAAGTAAGTAAGACATGAAAATACATTCAGCAAATCACAGTGAATCACAAAAGTGTTCACATGGCCACAAGTGCCTGATCACACCTTACTTTGACTTAATGAAGCACAATTACTGTTCTTTTACATGTAACAAAACTATTAAAATGGTTCCCTCAACACATAAAACTTAATTTCTAAAAAGCTCACCCAATATATGTATTTGAATCTGTTTCTATTTAAAAAATCCCATCTAAATTTTGCAGGTTGGGTCACTATTTAAGAAAGACAGATAAAAGATTAATAATGCTGAATATAACTATATTTTATTCATTCAGGTCCATTGCCTATGTGACTTTATGTTGTGTCAACTTCACAAGCCAGCAGTTTATTATTTTAAAATGAATTCTGAAACAAAATCTTAAGTCATCTGGTATTATAATCAGCACCCAAATTTCTTAAAAGCAAGAGAGGTTAGATAATTTCATTTGTTCAAGAAATTTTGTAGAAAAGAGAGTTAGCATTTTGAAACAGGACAAAAAGGGTAAGATCAGTGGACTTAAGAGCACATGGAGTTTTTCCAAAAAGTTGGTATTTTTTATATTATCAAAGCTTATGCAACAAGACAGGTGACCAGACCAAAATGTATTTTGCGTGTGATACTCACTGAATGGATGCTGGGCGATGACTGGGTCAGACCTCAAATACTCTCCAATGCCATACTTGTTCTCAGCAAACACTCTGAAGATGTACTCTATTCCGTCATGGAGCCTGATCACCCTCATGGTGGTCTTCTGGATGGCTGAAGCTACTGTGGCCCACTTGTTGTCTGTGGTCCTCCTCTTCTCCACAATGTAGTTGGACACCTCTGCACCACCGTCATCTTTGGGTGGTGCCCACTCCAGGGTGATGCCATCAGCGGTGATCTCGTCAAACTTAATGGGTCCGGTGCAGATGCCGGGCTTGCCGACCACCTTCAGCTGGAACTTGCAGTCCTTGGAGCCGGCACTGTTCCTAACAGTGATGGTATAGGTGTCGGCGTCTCCTCTCTGGCAGTCTCTGATCAGCAGAGTGGTGACACCCTGAGATGCCTCCACACACATGCGGCCGGTGTCTCCAAGCATCACATCACCCTTCTTCCAAGTTGCGGTGGGATAGGGCACTCCCATGATGGGGATGTTGACACGCGTGGTGCTGCCTTCCTTCACCACGCAGCAATTGTCATGCAGGGCACTCAAGTTGCAGTCAGGCAGCACTGAAATCCAAAGAAAAGGCTTGTTAGAAAATAGTTCTAGCAAAACAAGTAATCTTAACTAACAAAAGATGGCATGATGGCTGACTTCTTACCAAACTGGTCCTTGGCAACAACAGTGAGCTCGGTGGGTGGTCCCTCTCCAGACTCGTTGAGTGCCTTGACTCTGAAGGAGTACTCCTTCCCCTCAGTCAACTCGCCGATAGTGTGTGAGGTGTTCTTGCCCTTCATGATCTGCTTCCACTTCTCCTCGCCTTCGCTCTGCTCCAGAATATAAGCATTAACGTGGCTTCCACCGTCACTGATGGGCTTCTTCCAGCCGAGGACGATGGAGTCCTTGGTGGTCTTCTGGGCTTTGAAGTCTGTCACCGGACCAGGTTGCTCTGAAAGGGGAAGAGAGATGAGTTTGTGTTAGGCAAGGTGTGTTTAATGTAGACAGAGAGAGGTTCCTTCATCTCAAATTTGAATATATAGATAGGTAAGCTGCAGCTTTTTCTGACTGTTGATATATCTTGGCCATTGATCTCGACCATTACTCTTAAGTTCAGTTCTTTTGATTGGATTTTGTTGTTTCCTTGTTGGTTCTGTTTTTCTTGTTTCCTGTATTTAGTTAACATTCTATAATCTTAAATATGGCTTTTATCTACCTTGATGATACCAGTAGTTTCAGACTAAGGTCCTCAAGAGTATTTATACTTAAATACTGTTTCAAAACAATGTGTTTAAAACAATTGTTTAATACAATATCCATTAATTCTGGTAACTAAGTACTATACTAAATACTCTTAGCTGTTTTACTCTGTTAAATTAAAAAAAAAAATCTAATATAGAAAAAAGCAACAATGCCTTGTAGCTACCTGAGGCTCGGACAGCGCCGGCGGTCTCACAGCCCTCTCCAATGCCATATGCATTTTCAGCCAGCACTCTGAAGCAGTAGGCCTGCCCCGCCTCCAGGTTGGTGATCCTGAAGGAGATCTTGGGGCACTCTGCTGACACACAGGTCCAGGCTTTTCTCTCGGCCAGACGTTTTTCTACGACATAGCTCTTGACTGGGCTGCCACCGTCAATTAATGGGGGTCCCCAGGTGATGCAGGCATGGGTTCTGGAAGTCTCCTTCACGATCAGGTTCGTAGGTGGTCCAGGAGTATCTGAGGGGAAGAGAAGCAGTCCATCTGGATTAGAGCTTCAGTTAATTTAACTGAGATGCAAATCATGTCGTAGATGCAAATTATAGGAGTGAAAATAGCGGTTTCTGATAATGTGTGGGTGAAAAGACATCTGGACATTTGTGTTTAGATGCCTATGCACATAACTGTTGTTCTACCAACTGTATTTCTGTATTGTTGCAGAATCATAAAAGGACATGACCTGTACTCAACTATATTCATGGAAAAACAACTTTGACTTTGCAACCAAATTTAGCTAAATTTTAACCTTTTTTTTCAACGTACCAAACCCATGCTCACTTGGGTGTGTGTGCTCATACTGTGTGTTATGTTTCTTACCTAGGACCTTGACTATGATGGTGTAGCTCTTGGTGCCACTGCTGTTCTCCAGCGTCAGGACGTATTTGCCAGCGTCGTATCTGTTGATGTCCTCAATCATCAGTAGGGTGTCCCATTCCGACGTCTTGATCATCAGGCCCTGCCTATCCTTCAGGTTGGCGTCCACCTTTGTCCATGTCGCCTTTGGTGCTGGGCGTCCTCTCAGCGGGACGTACAGCCTCATGGTGACACCAGCACGAAGAACCAAAGCCTTTCTCAAGTCGGCGTCTAGCTCAGCTTCAGGAGCGACTGGGGGATGGACAGAAAATTGCCTTTTAATCATGACTTAACTGCCTTCTTGGCTGTTTAATTGTTTAACTTTCTATTACCAACTTGTTATTTTCAGTTAACAACAAGGCTGCATTAGCTTGTACATAGTTGGCATAATTTTAACAAGTTCACAAGAATGTTGGTTATTTCTGAGAATACACTTTGTTTATGCAAAAATAATTAGCTAGCCAAAATGAGCGATGATACACAATTAAATATCTTGATGTTAGCAATGAATCAATATTTGACTCAGATGACTCCATATTTCATACTAACTAGAAGTTATTAAGTGGTACAGTAGTCAGTTAATGAATAGTTGGAGCGTACTCAGGATGTCCTTGGGCATGTGGTTTCCAGGGACCTCGCTGGGCTCACTGTAGCCAATCTTGTTGACAGCAATTACTCTGAACTGGTACTCAGTGTTGTCCATCAGGCCTGTCATCACAAATCTGGTGGCCTGTAACTTCTTGGGGATGTTGCACTTGGTCCAGTCCTCGGCTTCAACTCGCTTGCACTCCACCAGGTAGCCAATGATCTCACATCCACCATCGTATGCTGGTTTGGTCCAGCTAAGGCTGATGGAGCTCTTGGTGGTGTCCACAACCTTGGGGAAAGCAGGAGGTCCGGGAGGATCTGGAGAATTAGAGTGATAAATTTGTTAGTATTTTCACATTTCATAGAAAAAAAATGTTGAAAATAAAGTTGCAGCACTGTCTGTTTAAAAAAATTTTGTTTCATATTTGATGTGTGATTTTTAAAGCTGATACTTACAGACAGGGTCAACAGCCAGTGCAGCACTGGACGCATCGCTGGGTTTGCCCAGACCAGCCTTGTTCATGGCGATGACTCTGAACTCGTACTCAGAGCCCTCAGTCAGCTGAGTGGCCTTGATGGTCCTGTCGATGACTGGCCGGCGGTTGACCTTAGCCCAGGTCAGCTCAGTGGCCTCACGTTTCTCCACCATGTAGCCCAGGATGGTGGCCTTGCCGTCATTGGCTGGGGCCTTCCAGCTCACTGTCATGGAGTCCTTAGTAATGTTGGTGATGACGGGCGGCTCGCATGGACCAGGAACATCTGATGGAAGAGATACAGCCATGATAATTGTTTAGAATTGAGTTATCTTCTCTCATCAACACTCAAAATGTGCGGTCTCATTAATCAAATATTAATCAATATTTATCAAGAGTTAAGAGGGACTGAACATAAAAAATCTAATGATTAAAAGCAGGGCTGTGCAATGACACACTGGCCAGGTCATATAACAAATCAAATGCTCACATGAGAATGTGATGAATGATAAAAATAAGAAAAGATTAATAATCAATATCAGATGTTTACAAAATCCTGCCTTTTCCTATCGTAGTCTCTTTTAGATTTTTATTTAGATAATTCTACTTTTAATGTCATATTTTGTGGTCATTACAGCGTGAACACTTTTTGTCCACAGACTTTTGTCTAAAATAAACAAAATGTCAAAGGATGTAGTAGTTTGATGTAGTAAGAACAAATATAAAACAACAGTTTAAACCATTTTAATTTTTCCAGCCATGATCATCCTAAAACATGATTCTCACCATGTCTTTGCAGAGATATGTGTGAATATTCCTGATCTATTTTCTATCAACACGATGCATAAACAGTGAATATACAATTTGACAATGAATAAACACTGCAGAAAATTTTGAAGAAGTTCCTGTGGCTTGCTTCCCAGCTGCTGGATAAAGTGAAGGAACAGTCAGTGGGATTAAATCAGAACAGATGAGCTGCTCTCAGGCTCTGGAATACACAAAATGTGTATAAAATACTTTTTCAGTGCCTTTTTACTGAGTGTTAGCCTCACGTTCACAGGAGTATTGTCAAAAAGATAGACTTGAAGTCGAATGAACACAAGAAGAAGTCAAATAAACACTTCAGGTCGCATTTTTGCTCATCATGAGGCAGCTGGGAACAAGATGCACAGAGCTGGTGCAGACAGCAGCATTGTTGCATGAGAAGTGCAAGTAAAAAACACATCTGCGGCTGCTAAAGGAACAGCAACTTGGGGCACTTTAGCTATATTGGTCTGAACTTACCGTACGGGTTCTTGACCATAACGGGGTCGGTCATCTTGGCGTCACCCTGACCGTACTGGTTCTCTGCACTGACTCTGAACTGATACTCGTGTCCTTCGATGAGTTTCTCCACCGAGCAGTCGGTGACGTGTCCACTGATATTGGAGGTGACCAGTGCCCAATTGGCCCTGCTAGTCTCACGCTTCTCAATGATGTAGTTGGTGATCTCAGAGCCTCCATCTGCAAGTGGGGGCTCCCATCGCAGCTTAACACGGTCTGCAAACACCTTAGTAGTTTTCACTGAGGCTGGAGGGCCTGGTTTATCTGCAGGGGAAACAGTCGGGGGTTAGCTTCTTTGTTAATCTCTAGACATACAATGCTACAATAAAATAATATAAAATCCAACTTACCGAGCACCTTGACTTTGATGGTGGCATACTTGGTGCCATTGATGTTCTCAGCGACGATGGTGTAGTCTCCTGTCTCCTTCCTGGTGACAGAGTAGAGCTCCAGCACGTGGATGTGTTTCTTCTGGGCCATCTTCATACCCTCAGTGAGGACAAGAGGAACTCCATCTCTCTTCCAGCTCACCTTGGGAAGTGGCTTGCCAAACACCTCAGCATCCAGGGAGACGTTCTCTCCAGCTTTCACCACGATCAGGTTCTTCATGTTCAGACCCAGCTCCACACGAGGAGGAACTGCATGGGACAAGGAGAGATTAAAAAAAAATCATTATTTGTCAATAATTAAATTTTACAGCCATAGTTTTCTTTGATGAGTGTAGCTGTACCATTCTCTGCGATGACAGGGATGGGGTCGGACAGCTCGGACGGCATGCTGGTGTTGATGGCGGTCTTAGCGATGACTCTAAACTGGTACTGTTGGTACTCCTCCAGGCCAGTCACCACATAGCTCTCCGTTTGGATGTTCATGCAGTTGGCATTGCAGCGGGTCCACTTCTCCTCTGGAATCTTTGTGTACTCCATGTAGTAGCCAATCAGCTTGCTGCCACCGTCATGCTTGGGACGGCTCCAGACCAATGAGACAGAGTTCTTGGTCACATCCATGGGCTCAGGTTTGCCTGGTGGGTCTGGATAATTTTAAAAGAAAGTGTGTAAACCTGGTTGGTATCACTCGCCTGGAAACAAAATTTGTCATGCAGCAATATTGCTTCGTGCTGTCTATTCAGATAAAATCTCCATTGAAAAAAAGCTTCAACAAAGAGACAATTATATTTATTATTATATTATCAATTATCTTAAAATTGTGACTTAAGCATATCATTATCTAGAGGTGAGAAATTATGCAATAATGAGGTAGCATTGGGTCTGCTAGTGCAATTGTTTAGTAGCTGACATGTTTTTAGCAAGAAAACCTTTGCTAATTTTGAAAATAAGAAGAATACAATACAATATCTAGCTTTACAATAAGAAGAGCAGTTTTAGTAACAGCTTTTACTAATATTTCAGTATCAATATTTGATGTTTTGAAAACCTATAATCACTTAATATTTTGTACCTTCTATTATAGTAATAGTATCATGTTGAAAATATGATATAGCAATCCCTTAATCATTATTGTATTGAATTTCATGATATAATCTGTATTATACCTACCACAATCGCAAATTCACTATTAAATGACCTAAATTAAAGATTGAAATGTCATCTTAAGATAAATTTGGAGTGGAAATTGAGATATTTATATGCATTATTATGTATGCAACCTGCTGTCATTATACTCACTTAGATGCTGAAAAGAATTATTAGCAAATGAGCACTTGCTAATAATTGTGTTTTTAATTGATTTTCACCAAAACAGCTATCATAATTATAAGTGAGGCAAAGGACAGAAAATATAATATCATGTTGAGATCATGAGAGGATGACATCATAATCAGCTGAAGGACATTTTCATACCAACAGCAGTCCTGGCGGTGATGAAGTCAGTCTGTTTGCAGGGTTTGCCCTGTCCAGCCAGGTTGATTGCCGACACCCTGAAGATGTATTCCAGACCCTCGATCAGGCCCGCGCAGGTGTACTGTGTGGATTTGACCACGGACTCGTTGGCCCTCACCCACAGAAGGCTGTTCCTGTCCTTCTTCTCAATGCAGTATCCAGTGATGGGGGTGCCGCCATCGCTGCTGGGACACTCCCATGACAGGATGACAAAGTCCTTGTTGATCTTGTTGATCTGAAGGTTTCTGGGCTCGCTGGGAGGGTCTTTGGGGGGAGAACAAAACAATTAGTATAGACTGTAACCAGTAATGGAGTTAAAAATGTGTAAAACGTTTTGGTTCAGACTCACCGAATGGATATCTGGCGATCATCTTCTCAGAGTAGATGGGCTCGGAGATGCCGAACCTGTTCTCAGCACGGACTCTGAAACCATACTCTTTGCCGGGTGTCAATTTGGTCATTCTAAAGCTGGTTTTGGTGCAAGATGTGGACACAGTGACCCAGTCGCCTTGGCTGACGTCACACCTCTCTACAATGTAGTTGGTGATGTTGCTGCCACCATCGTCCTGTGGTGAGTTCCACAGCAGTGTGCAAGCATCGTTGTCCTGTTCGGTGATCTCCAGAGGAGCCTCAGGGGGTCCAGGGATGTCTGCAGAGACACAGAGGACAAGTCATTAATGAAAGAAAGAACACCACTAATAAATGATTAATTATTAATCATCTGTATCATCTGTCTCAGTTTTAGAATTAGCAGCTGTAACTGCATCTATTGTTGGAACTGACCCATGATGTTGACTCTGATGATCTGGTTGACCTTGCCGGTACTGTTCTCAGCTGAGAAGCTGAAGTAGCCACTGTCCTTTCTTGTCACGTTCTTGATCCTGAGCGTGCATGTTGTCAGAGTCTTTATGACAGACAGGCGGTCAGAGGTCAACACGTCCTCACTGCCCTGCTTCCACTTGCAGAAGGGAGCAGGTTTACCTGCCACAATGGCCTCAATCACCATCTTAGAACCAGCTCTGGCTGTCACAACGTCAGGCATGATGATCTTAGGAGCCACTGGGAGGAAGAAAAAACACCAAAAGTTACTTCATAATTCATGCATTCATCAAGGGATATTTAATATTTTTG
Source organism: Lutjanus campechanus (assembly GCA_027495735.1). Taxonomy (NCBI): domain Eukaryota; kingdom Metazoa; phylum Chordata; class Actinopteri; order Lutjaniformes; family Lutjanidae; genus Lutjanus; species Lutjanus campechanus. The sequence continues at coordinate 30,116 of JAJHUR010095640.1, read as the reverse complement.
GTTTCAAAGTAAATATTTGAGGCACCAGTCAGTCACTATAGTCTGAGATTGACTTTTGTACTCACTTAGCTGCTCTTTGACCTCAAACACACCCTCCGCCTCCCGGGCCAGGCTGACACCCACTGAGTTTCTGGCTGCCACTCTGAACTTGTACTTCGTTCCTTCCTTAAGACCAACCACCACAATGGTCAGGTCTTTGACCACAGAGTAAGGTGTCCACTTGTCTTCAGGTGCACCCTCCTCCTGGTAGTCCACCACATAACCGTTGATCTTGGCTCCTCCATCTCTGAGTGGCTTCAGCCAGCCCAGGGTAGCGCTGTTCTTGGTGATCTCCAACACGTCCATCTTCTTCGGAGGGTCGGGCTCACCTGAGTGCAACAAACAGCAGGCATTAGGAGGAATAAAAACAGAAAAATTGAGGAACATTGGGGTTGGCATGCTAAACCTTATCTTTGTCTGTGGTGGCACTCACTGATGGGATCAACAGCCAGGTAGGACTTGGGTGAGTCCTGAGGAACTCCAATGCCGTACTTGTTGCATGCTGTGACTCTGAAGTAGTACTCAACACCAGGTGTCATATTGGTCACTTTGAAGCTGGTCTTCTTCAGGTCCTCTATGCACTTGGTCCAGGTCTTTCTGTCTACCTCACGTTTCTCCACAATGTAGTTCAGGATGGGGCTGCCACCGTCGTTGTCAGGTGGCAACCAGGCCAGCTGAGCTGTTGTCTTGGTAATGTTGGTTGCTTCCAGGTCACCAACGGGTCCGGGAGTATCTGCAGAGGAGGAATTTAAAAATCATTTTTATCATACAGTTTTCTTTTTTAAATGCAGGTGCTGTGAAAATTAATTTTGTCATTATTATTCTGTTTCTCACCCAGGACTTTGACACGGACAAACACAGCTTTCTCTCCAGCTGAATTGGACAGAGTCAGCGAGTATCTTCCAGAATCCTCTCTGGTGCTCTCAGGGATGACCAGGAAGGACATGGTGTCGACCTGGTCCACATGACCACGGCGGATCACATTGTCCACACCCAGGCGCTTCCAGGTAACCTTGGGGGCGGGCCTTCCTCTGATCACAGCGAAAAGCCTGATTGGACAGCCAGCTCTGACAGCCAGGCCCTTCCTCAGACTGGCATCCAGGTCGATCTCTGGAGCCTCTGTTGTCATAGAAACACATTGATGTTGAGATCATTAGAGTGTAGTTAACAATTACTACTACCACCTTATATAATACAATGAATTTATTGAGGTACATCCGCTGTTGGCTTTAGTAGCTGTTCATTCTTACCCAGGATCTCCTTGGGGAAGACAGCCTCCTTCAGGTAGGCGTGGCGTCCCCAGCCCACCTGGTTCTGGGCGGACACCTTGAATTCATATTCCTGCTTCTCATCCAGCTGGCCAATGGTGAACTCTGTGAGCACCAACGGGCCGCGGGTGTCGATTCTCTTCCAGCCCTCTGTGGGTTTCTCAGGGTCGGCCTCGCTCTTCAGCCTCATGTCCAGGCTGTAGCCGATGATGGGGGCACCGCCATCATACACAGGCTTAGACCAGGTCAAGGTGATGGAGGTCTTGGTGCTGTCGCCCACCTTCAGGCCTGCAGGGGGGCCAGGGGGCTCTACAGGTAAAGATAGTAAAACAAAGGTGAAAAAACACAAGAAGACACAGGGGACAGGCCTTTCAAGTCCATCTCTGACATCTGAAGCTTTACACATTCTGGCCTGAGTGCAAATCTGAAGAAAATGTTTGAAAACTGAACTGTGACTGCAAACTCACCAATGGGATCTTTGGCTGCGACAGGTCTGCAGGGTTTGCTGGGCTCTCCCAGTCCAACCTCATTCTCAGCCTTCACTCTGAACTGGTACTCATGGTTGGGAATCAGGTTGGTGACTTTCATGCGTCTCTCAGAGATGGGGCTCTTGGTGCAAGGCACCCAGCGCACTGCCCTCTTCTCTTTCCTCTCCAGGATGTAGCCGGTGATTGACTTTCCTCCGTCATTCTCAGGAGGAGCCCAGACAACAGTCATCTCATCTTTGCTCACCTGGATCATAAAAATATAAAGTGTGAGTGAGTAACAGTAGCTTTTTCAAGAAGAGTCTTGACAGAGCCTTCTTAAATATATCCTTAGTGTTCTTTTTCCAGTTTAATTAAATGTTCATTAAGATACCAAGATATTTGTAAGACTGTCCACTCTCAATTGGCTGACCCTTAATTATCGCAAGGGAGACCTCCACCTTATTCATTGGATTGTGCAATTTAACATGAATTTATTAGCTAAAACGTGTGGTTGAATTATATTAAAAGTACTAGAAAAGTCAAAAAACGTAATCCCAACAGAGCTATCAGTTATTTTCAGGTAGTGTAAATACAGAATATTAAATGCACCATCTACTTCCACACCCTTCCTGTTGACAAATTGCAAGGGATCTTGAAAGACTGACACCTTGTATGTAACAATGTAAGTCAATGTGAGACACTTTTAGAGAAATCTATACAAGAGGAATTGTTTTACTCACCTTGGTGACCTCAGGGGCTTCCGGGGGTCCAGGTTTGTTGAACTGAGTCTTGACAGTGACAGGCTTGCTCTCCATGGGAGGGCCAGTTCCCATCTTGTTCTCAGCCCTCACTCTGAAAATGTACTCGTTACTTTCCACCAGTCGAGTGATGTTACAGTAAGGTGTGACCACAGAGGCCGAGTATGTAGACCAGACCATCCTCCTCGTCTCACACTTCTCCACGATGTAGCTGTCCACCTCGCAGCCTCCATCATCCTCCGGGCCATCCCACACCACTCTGCACTTGTCAGCTCCGATGCCAGTAATCCTGAGGTTCCTCACGGGGCCGGGGACATCCAGGACGTTAACATTTGCATATGCTGTGAAGGTGCCAGCCGAGTTGGTGGCAGTGATAATGTACTTTCCACTGTCGGTGCGTCTGGACTTGGTCAAAAGGAACTTGGAGTAATCTGGGCCGGTCTCATAGCTGATTCTGGGGTTGTCTCCAACAGCCTTGTCTTTGGTCCATTTGACCTCAGGCTGGGGCTTTCCTCTCAGGGCAGCTTCCATCCTGACCGACTCGCCGGCCTTCACTGTCAAAGTTCCGGCTAGCTTCAGGTCAATGACGGGCTTCTGAATCTCCTCCCTCACCACAATATCAGCAAGTTTCACCCAAGCACTCTCACCTCCTTCGTTGACGGTCTGCACTCTGGATGAGAAATTGTAAGAATTATTATTTAAAAATAATCTACAGGCAATATTCAAAGAACACCACTGCTCCATTGCAATCGATTCACTTGTGTATCATGATAGTATCAAATCAGGAGATAAGTGTACTGTCCCAGCTTTAAGAAACACCCTGCAAAGCAAACAACATGACTTTTTAAAGTAAGAATACAGTAACCTACCTGAAGGTGTACGTCTGGTTCTCCATGCATTTGTCAGCCAGGAAGTAGGTGTCAGTGAGAGTGCCAGTGTTGAGCTTCTCCCACTCCTCAGCATCTTTGGCTTTGCACTCCAGATTGTAGGACAGATTGGGGCTGCCACCATCGTAGTCAGGCCTCCTCCATCTCAGATGGACGTAGTTCTTACCGATGTTAGTGACTCTGAAGTTCTCGGGCTCACCAGGTTTCTCGATGGGGTCGATGGCCAGCACAGGGGTCTTGGTCTCAGTGGTAGGTCCAGGTCCCATCTTGTTCTCGGCACAGACACGGAACAGGTACTCGTGGCCCTCCATCAGCTTGGCCTTGATCTTGCGATTGGTGCAGGTGGCGGAGATCATCGACCACATGCTAATGCTTGGCTCACGGCACTCCACAATGTAGTTTGTGATTTCAGATCCACCGTTGTCTTTGGGGGCCTCCCAGTTGATCATGCAGGAGTCCTTGGTGACATAGGTCAAGTGCAGGTTCTGGCAGTGGCTGGGTCTGTCCAGCACATTGACGGTGATGGTGCAGGAAGCCTCGCCACCCTCATTTGAAGCCTTTAGTACGTATTTGCCATGGTCAGCTCTAGTGGCCTCCTTGATCCTCAGATGGACCACAGGGAGATTCTGCATAATGGTGATGCGTTTGCTGCTCTCCAGAACTGTCTCCTCCTTTGACCAAAGCACTTCAGGGTCAGGACGGGCTTTGATGTAGCCAATGATGTTGATGTTGTGTCCAACACGCACAGTGACACGCTCACGGCACATGGCGTCCATCTCAATCTCTGGAGGGATGAGGATATCCTGAGCAGTGATCGACTCTGGGATTTCTCTGGACGCTCCATCTCCGATCATGTTTGAGGCATAGACTCTGAATCTGTAGGTCGCACCCTCCTCCAGACCCTTCACCGTGAAGGCACACTGCTTGATGAAGTCATCCAGGTTCACTTTCTTCCATTCTTCAGCATCACCCTTCTTCATTTCCACAGTGTAGCCGAGGATGGGGCTGCCTCCGTCTTTGTTGGGTTTGGTCCACACCAGGTCAGCAGTAGTCTTGCTGTAATCCTTAACTTTGGGGTTGACAGGGGGGCTGGGGACAGTGACTTGCCTGCAGGGCTTGCAGGGGTCAGAGATGGGAGAGGGACCACTGTAGCCGGCAATATTCTCAGCAAACACTCTGAACTCATACTCATTGCCCTCAAACAGACCCAGGACTCTGTACCTCAGGTCCTTGCAGGGTGTCTTGTTTACACGGATCCATTTTCCTCCCTTGTGTCTACGCTCAATGATGTAACCAGTGATCTGGCTGCCACCATCAGCCAGGGGCATGGTCCAGCCAACTGTAAGAGCATCCTCTGTGATATCAGAAGGCTGTGGCTTACCAGGCGGGCTGGGTGGCATGAAGGAGTGCTCAGCGACAGTGGGCTTGCTCTCCAGAGGAGCGCCAATACCCATCTTGTTCTCTGCACGGATGCGGACCACATACTCCACTCCCTTCTGCAGGCGGGTGATATTGAGCTTGGTAGCGAGGCCCCCGGAGCTCACACCTCCCCAGGTCTCCTTGTTGGACTCCCTCTTCTCCACGATGTAGTTGGTGATGGGGCTACCACCATCATCCTTGGGAGGACGCCATTCAATCATCATGGAGTCTGGCGTGACCTCCAGGATGTTGGCAGGTCCAATGGGAGCAGCAGGGACATCCAGGACAGTGACGTTCAAGGCTGCTGTCTTGGTTCCAGCTGGGTTGGACACAGTGAGAAGGTAGGTGCCGGTGTGGTTCCTGGTGCACTCATTGATGCTGAGCACAGTGGAGAAGTTGTCAGTGTCGATCTTAATGTTGCCTTTGCTGGTGATCTCCTCTCCTTCGGTGGACCACTTGGCAGTGGGGATGGGGATTCCTCTCATGATAGCTGGCAGCCTGATGGTGGTGCCAGCCTTGACGATGATGCCTTCTGTGAGCTTAACGTCCACCTCGATAATTGGAGGCACTGTGGGCATGCAGACAGAAGAGGTTAGCCCGTGTTACTACACAACTGGAGGTAAATCGGAAACACTTTATATTAATTAAATATAGTATTATTAAAACATATTAATGGTAATGAGTAAATTAGATGCAAATCTGCACGAACTTCATGTGATATAAGTGATATGTGGTGTGTTTAAGTTTTATCCCCCATCTCACCCAGTTTCTCCTGGCAGAGGATTGGCACGGTGGTGTCGGGTCTGCTGAGGCCGATGGCGTTCTCGGCCCTCACTCTGAAACGGTAGGTCTTTCCTTCCTCCAGGCCAGTCACATGACTTTCAGGGATGCTGACAGTCTTCCACTCGTCCCACTCTTTCTCTCCCTCTTCCTGATACTCCACCAGGAAGCCTGTGATAGCACTTCCTCCGTTGCGGTCGGGCCAATTCCAGACCAACCACACCTCTGTCTTGTCCACGTCACTGTGGTGCAGATCTTTGGGAGGACCAGGGGGGACTGGAGGAATGGAAGAAGAGACATTTAGATTTAAACCTGTGAGTCTGAACATGCACATCATAGACTCCACTTCCATTGACCCTAAAGAGATTGATTTGCAATATGTTGTTGGCATGTTGGCGCAGAAATCTACACTTTTTTGGAAATCTGAAAATACCAGGGATGTAACAATACCAGAAATTCATGATGCAACAATACTAGGATAAAAAACTCACAATACAATATTTACTGCCTGATGTAAAGTATAAAGTATGTGCATATGCATATGTATATATTTTTTTAATTCAATGTTTTTTTGCCCCATTATCTCCCATGTTCTATTTTTTGTGTTCTATAGTTATACTGTAAAATGCTGGATCTCTCTGTAAAGGTTTTAAACCAAATATGACTGTAAACTGCTGATTCCAAATAAAGGTAAAAAAAAAAATACTAAGAGAATGGATGGACTAAGATCTACTTTCAGTACAAGATAATCCACATTAAGCAGCTAATGAAATGGTTGCTGTGGTGTTACTCACAGAGTGGGTTCATCGCCTTGATTGCCTTTGGCGTCTCGACGAACTCGCTGCGGCCGCACAGGTTCTCAGCAGCAACTCTGAATGAGTAGGATGTGCCCTCCATCAGGTGTTTCAGCATCATGCTGCGTTTCTTGGATGTGGAGCAGACAGGGACCCACTGAGTGGCCGCTGTGTCTTTCTTCTCCACCACAAAGTTGGTGATGCGAGTGCCACCGTTATCCTCTGGGTCCTTCCAGGACAGGTAGGCGGAGTCACTCCTGACATCAGACACCCTGAGGTGCTGAATGGGACCAGGTTTGTCTGAAGAAAACATACGAAGAGCATCACAAAACTGCTGAGCTTGACTTTTCATTAGTGCCAAATACAAAATGGAAATTAACCAAATGCATCATAACCAGTTGCAAAGAAGTTTATCAAATAACTGACAAATTATCACCGTTTTTCAATTCACTTCCTGTTTTCATTCACTTCTCTTTTTAATTTGTAAACATTTTAATCACTTCTATTTATTTTTCAATTCTTTTTTTGTTATTTTCACCCTTGACGCCACTTTCCTTGAATGATAAATAAATAAATTTGGTGTTGTAAATATTGAAACATGATTCTGCTTTCATCATATCATGATTTTCAATTCACATGCATTTTCATCACATCCATTTTTATGAGTTAATTTTTGTTACTTCCTGCCTTCATAAACAATCACCGTTAAGCTGATTATCCTCGTCAAACTATTCAGAGCAAATAAGTGCTGAATCACACTAATGAATTCAAGCTAAATATCTTTGTGCAGTTCTTACCAAGGACCAGAACGGTGCAGGTGGCGGTCTTGGATCCGGCTGGGTTCTCCACGGTGAGGGTGTAGTCTCCACAGTCACCACGGTTACAGAACCTCATCTCCAGCTTGGTGCCTGCCTGGTTGGTCTCGATGTCGGCCCTGGTTGGCACCTCGGCTTCGTTCTTCTTCCAGGTGACCTTGGGGAACGGGACGCCTTTGATGGTGGCCATCAGGGTGATGTGAGTGCCAGCCATGGCCTTCACCTCACGGGTCATTGCGGCATCCAGAATCAGCTCTGGGGGCTCTGAGGGGGGGCAAGGGTGGAGAAGAAAGACATGAGACATTAACAGTTGACTTAGTGAGAATTACTGTTGTTAACAGTTTATTATATTTAACACTCGATTCTGATTGTTAAATTAAGGCACTCTAAGGTTTGTTATTTCTGTGTAGCAGACCGTTGCTACGAAGAGCAGACTGTTGCTATGTACACAGTTCTGATCTTAGAGTCGGTAGAAGCTGTGAAATCATTTTTAAATCCATAAAATCATTTCAAAATTAATATTTTGTGTCAAATTATTGATTTTTTTGTCAGTGACCCTGTAAACAGGTTATTTTTGTAAAATAAACTCTGACAGGGTGATGGAGGACCCTGACACAAAGCTCACTGTACATTATCCCTTACACATCACATGTCATATCAAGAGCATTACCAGGTGGTTCCAATAAAACTGAACGACTGAAACAATGACTCACCAAGTCTGTCCTGTACCCTAACCGGTTCCTTCAGGTTAGCGGGGTCAGACTCTCCGGCAGCATTGACGGCCATGACCCTGAAGCGGTACAGTGTACCGTCATCCAGGCCGATCACCTTAAACTTGGTCTCCTGGCAGGAGTCTGGAGTCTGGTTCACCTGAGGACAGCAGCAGGAGAAAAGTTACAGATCACATTTTACTTACAAAGATTAAGAAGATGCAGTGCCAAGGTCATGGGGTCATTAAAATCAAAAGGGTGAATCCTCCTTCATGAAAATCTGCCTGTTAGATTTCGTGGTAACCGGACAACCAGCTCACCTTGACCCACTCCTCCTCTCCGGCCTTCTGGTACTCCAGCAGGTATCCGAAGATCTTTCCTCTGCCGGTGTCGGTGGGAGGCTTCCAGGACAGAGTCACTGACTCCTTGGTGAAGTCGATGACCTCGAACTTCACTGGTGGACCAGGTTTCACTGTGACAAAGTACAGGGACAAATTCTTGTAGTGAGTCGACACAGCAATAGGAAAACGGTGAAATAATCACTTTATTTTGATTTAATTCCTCTTTCAGTACTTATCAATGTTGCAACAATACTGTAGGGATAACTACTGTTGTTTTTTTCAAATTAACATAGTGAGATTTTTGTATAATAACTAAGTGGGTACAGGTAAACAGCTAGACCAGTCAGTAAGTTCATCACTTTTCTGTAATACACCCTTTAAAATCAGGAACACTTCTGCCATGATATAAGAATATCCATAATCTAAGACGATATCCAGCTCATATCTCAATATTGTCAGAATATCGATATATTGGACCATCCCAAAACAAAAGCAACAAAATGAAATGATGCTGCAACCGGAGAACTTACCAATAGGATCTTTGGCGAAGACGGGTTTGGATGGCGGGCTCGGGTCTCCAGCTCCCACCACGTTCTCAGCGCTGACTCTGAACTCGTACTCACAGCCCTGCAGCAGCTCCGTCACCCAGTACTCCACCTTCGGGTAGATTCTCTCTGTGTTGCAGCGGACCCACCTGGAAGCAGAAGCATAAACAGATAATCTGTTAACCACTGATACAGATATTTCATTCTGCAGCCACATTATTTCACATTTTAGGGTTTTTAAGGGGTAAGGTAAGTTCATTTGATATCAATGTAGTGACTTCAGTAAGTCATTATCTTGGAAGCTCCATGTTACAAGGTTCAGCAATGAGGGCAAGCAAAATGCCATGGTGGGCTAGTAACTCTTAAAAAGCATTCTTAAACTATGTTGACAATCTATAATAATACTGCTGTGTGTGTTTATGTACCTGTTGGCCATGGTCTCCTTCCTCTCCACGATGTAGCCTGTGATTGGTTTGCCTCCGTCAGCAGGTGGTTCCCAGCTGATGAGGGCAGAGTCGTGGAAAACTTCCTTCACTACGGGCTGTTTAGGAGCATCTGGCACCTCTGCGATGAAAACAAACACAGTCCCACTGATTAGACACTGCAGGATGTGTTCACTGGTGTAACGAAACTTCCAGAACGGATTCTTTGGCAGGTTGTGTCCCTCTCAGTTTCAACATCTTGTTTCCTATCAATGCGCTTGTTAGGACTTACTGAAGACGTCTCTGGCCTTGGTCTCTGCAGACAGCAGCGGGTCGCTGATGCCGTAGATGTTCTGAGCCATGATCCTGATGATGTACTCGCGACCCTCGATCAGCTTCGGCACCTGAAGAAACAGACAGCAGGAGTTATTTGTCAGTATTGGGGAGCTACTGCCAAGTTTTTGATAGCGTGTTGATCTGAGTTCCAGATTTAAATAAAAATTTCAAGTTCTTGTACAGCTGCTTGTCTTGAGACAACATTTAACACCTTTAAATTCTTTTGTTAAATGAAAAAATGAATTGAGGTACTAAAAAAGTATTTTCATACCAGTTTTGAAACTCGTTTTGAAACACTGGCATTGATATATTTTTAAGTAATACCATGTAATACCCCATAGTTACGTAAAATCATTAACACTGGGTTGTGCCAACAAAGATGAATTTGATTTGAGATCAGTTCAGAGTTAAGCAAAACTAGGCTTAAAATGATTAAATCCATCTTTAGAGCTCTATTGCACAATTTAAAACTAGTTTACTGATGATTTAAGCCATAGGGAGTTTTCTCCTGCTCTGTATTCTTTAACAAAGGATTGTCTGCTCGCTAGCTAAAAAGGCAAAAACTTCATATCGTTAGTTAACTAGCTAAAAATTTAATTTAATTTATTTTTTATTTTATTTTATTTTGTTATACAGGATTACAGTTGAAGTTTAAAGTTGTGCAACAAAATTTAATTTAATCTAGGATTGAAGTAAAAAGTAAAAGTAAAAAAGAGGTTAAAAGTGAATCCTTACTGGTGCAACAAAGCTTAAAAATGCAATCATTCACTACCCCTGTCTGTTGTAGTTCATTTAGTCTTATTGTCCGTGAATGTGAGAATATTATTATGTAAAATTAAACCAGTGTCCGTGACATTTCTACCTCTTGTATAACTTAAATCACCATCTGGAACATGATCTGTGCATATATTTAATGTTAATGAGCGCATTTGTCAGTTGTTCCAACAAACTGTCTCTGTTGTCTCAAGTTAAACTGTTTTCGTCTGAGCATTTCAGCGCTGATTTGCCCACCCTGCAGCTGGTCCTGGTGCAGGACGAGGTGACGGGCATCCACAGGTCTCTGTTGGTGTCTCTCTTCTCGATGATGTAGTTGGAGATGGCGCAGCCTCCATCATCCAGAGGTGGGTTCCAGGAGATCACCATGTAGTTCCTGTAGACCTCGTTGAAGACAACGGGGCCCTCTGGAGGCTGAGGACGGTCTGGGAATGACAGGAGGAGCATTCATATTTAATACAAAATTCCAAAAGTTGTTTAACAATAGTCCTGTACTGTTATCTCTTTATCCTTCATCTTGCCTTATAATTGGATTGAAACATAACTACAGATTTGTCAGAGACATTCCCCCTCAAGCCGACGTGCTGTCCATCTCATTCTACGGATACAAAAAACCTTGGTGATGATTTTTGAAACCCTAAAACCAGCGACTCACCGACGACAGTGATGGTGCAGATTCCTGTACGTGGTCCGGCGGCGTTCTCCACGCTGACGCAGTAGCGGCCGCTGTGTTCTCTCTTGGCCTTGCTGATGGTGAGGCTGAGGTGGCGGGCGGTGCTGTGCATGCTGATCTCGTCATCAGCCTTCAGCTCCTCGTCGTTCTTCGTCCAGGCAATAGTTGGGGCCGGTTTGCCACCGTAGCGTCCTGACAGTGTGCAGCTGTCTCCAACCTTCACCATCATCTTGTCCCTGAAGTCCAGGTCCAGAGTAGGTGGCTCTGAAGGGAGAGAGGGGGGCAACAAATAGAACATTTAAAAAGGGTTCAATTATTTTTTTTTTTATATCTAACTCAATTTTTACTATCTGTATGTGATATTTTTGTTAAGGATGGGTGATATATTATTGGCTGATAAATGAGAGAATTAAAAGTAGAAATAGTAGGATTTGTCCAAGCTGTTCGTAAACACACCAGAAAGATGCCAAGATGTAAAATACCAACATTTTAGGTTGGTGAAATGTCCCATGCAGCAAAATAATGAGAAAAATAATAAAATAGAGGCAGAGGGCTGCTGGGTCTCAGCATAAACAGCCACCACCAGACAGGTTTTCAGGAAAAATGTTGCATATTATGCCTTGAAATGACTGAAATGACTGTTATTGTTCAGTATTTCACCCAATAATTATATCCAATAATGCAGAGTCTTTTTACAACAGCTTCTGACAAAGCAACACTGCCAGAAACCCAGTTAAGAATAGGCATAAAATCTTTGAGTTTCAGAACCCCCGAAAAATTGTATTTCAAAAACTAAACTGTAAACTCATTGAAGACAAAGTGAGTAATGATTTAATGATTATAGGTCAGCAAAACTTTATTTAATTTATTTCAAAACTTAAGAGTTTGAGGCCAATTCAAAACTCAAAAAACTAGTGAAGGCAGTTGCCTTGAAATAATGAGTTTTCTCAGATTTTTTGTAAAGTACAGTAAAGTTGACTGCACTGATCAAATACAGTCTGTTTAAATCACAGTTTCACTGAGTAAATATAAATCTAAGTTACTGCTGATGTTGATGAACACATCTGGACAGGACAGGTGTTTGTCAGTGTAACAGGTTGGAGGATGAGTTTAGTATTTCCTAAAATAAATCTGTTTGTTGTTGTGTTGCATCACTCACCGAGCTCGTCCTTGCACTGGACAGGTTTGGTGGCGAAGGACGGTTTGCCCTGTCCCACCTGGTTGACAGCGGAGACTCTGAACTCGTGGCTCGAGCCGTCCTTCAGCCCTGTCAATGTGAACTTCCTGTCCATCAGCTTGTCCTCTCCACCGACTCGTGTGAAGTTATCCCGGCCGACCATGCGGGACTCGAGGATGTACTGGGTCACCTCGGCACCGCCATCGTACTTGGGTGGTCTCCAGGCAACAGAGATGGAGTCCTTGGTAACAGCGGTGATGATCAGGTCCTCTGGACGCTCTGGGACAGCTGGAGGAGACACGAACACAAACGTGATGTATTACAGGATCATAGTTTTAGCTCTTTTCTTAAATTCAATTGTTTCACATCTCAGGGTTTCTGTCAGTTTCAATGTTTTTTTTTCAGACTTTCAAAGACCATTCTGAGCTGACATTTTCACAGCTCTTCACTGGTTGTATTTTGATATGATATGTGTCTGACTTACAGATGGGGTCCTTGATGAGAACCATCTTGTCTGTTTCGATGAACGGTCCCATGCCGATGATGTTCTCGGCTGCGATTCTGAAGAAGTAGCCCTTGCCATCGATGAGTCCCTGCACCACGGCGTTGTTCCTCGTCACTGTGTAGGACACTGACGTCCAGCCCATGCGGTCCGATTCCCTCTTCTCGATGATGTAGTTAGTGATGGCCGAGCCGCCGTCGTCCTCGGGGGAGTACCAGGTCAGCTTGCAGGAGTCATTGGTCAGATTCTCGCCAGCGAAGGGGAGGCCAACAGGTCCAGGAACGTCTGGAGGGGAAAGTCAGAGACAGGTTAGACAGTTCAGCCTGGTGCACCACTGAGGAGAACATATTATAACGCTTTATTTCACACGACACCGTCATGAGGCTGACTCACCCAGGACCTCGACGATGACGGCCTTCTTCCTCTCTCCTCCCTCGTTCTTGGCGCTCAGTGTGTAGATGCCCTGGTGTTGGCGTCTGCAGTTCTTGATGACCAGAGAATTGGAGATGCCTGTTGTCTCCACCACAGCCTCTTTGGGCACCTCGGCGTCGTCTCTGCACCAGGTGATCTGTGGGGCGGGTTTACCGGACACGTAGGCGATGATGCGGATGGTGCCGCCGGCGTGGACCACGATCTTCTCCTTCACAGAGGCGTCCAGGTCCATCTCAGGAGGAACTGAAGGAGAAGGTGATGATTTGTATTAAAAGAATGTTCTGAAAAGTTTTAACATCGGAAACATCACTTGACAGATTCTTACTTGTTCTGTCTTTGCACTCGATCAGCTCAGCCACGAAGCCTGGGTCTCCAACTCCAGCAGCATTCACAGCTTTGACTCTGAAGCGGTACAGACCACCTTCCTTCAGACCGGGCACCACAAACTTGGTTCCTCTGACCTCTGTGTCTTTCGCCTGGAGAGAGACGAGAAGAAAGTCAACACTCAGGAGCTTTTGTTTGGTTTGCTCATTTTTCAAGGAAGGTTTGAGTCTTCTGATTCAGTGAAATGAAAATTCCTACAAGAATGTTTTTGATCATCAAAGCAATTAATGTCTGTGCAGCTCCATATTTTATTAAAAAAACAAAACATTTATTTTCAAATATTTAATTTTTAAGCAACTTAACTCTAAAAACACATTAATTAAAAAAGTATCTTTAAGTAATAATTCATGCAATGAAGGTATATCAACTGAAAGTTTATTTTCACGCTGAAATGATTTCAAAACAACAATCACTGTTCAACTCTAGATAAGAGGTACATCCCCTTCTTTATCCTCATTCAACAGTCCAGAATAAATGTAGCTGTAGAGCTGTTTATTTATTTATTTATTTTTTCACCTTCTGCCAGCTCTCCTCGCTCTCGGGCTTCTCCTCCTCAGCGTCGCTCAGCAGGAGCCTCCTCTGAGCTTTCTTCTCCTCCTCCTCCTTGTTCACCTCCATGAACTCCACGATGTAGCCTGTGACCTTTGACCCGCCGTCTATCAGAGGAGGGATCCACTCCAGGTCCACCGTCGACTTCGTCCAGTCAGTCACCTTCGGAGCGGGTGGCCCGGGAGGCTCTGATCACACACACAGATAAATATCGTAAGTTTCCCATCAACAGTACATCAACAAACGTAGAGAGATTATAATATTTATTTTCTGAACCTAATTTAGTAATTTAAAACAATCTATAACTCAGTTGATCTGTTAGTATTAATTTTGACTGGTCAGATATTTCCTTCATGACACATTTACTCTGATTGGCTGGTCTTGAGACAGAGAGGTGTGGCCTGTCCTTTGCATTCACTCTTAAGTTAAGGGTAAAAGACTTTGATAACAAAATGAAAGACAAAAAGCGTTCCTACACTCAAATTCAAGGACTTTTTAAGAATTTTCAGTGTTTTTTCAAGCTTTTCCAGCACCTTACAGCTCTGGTGAATTACATATTTATATACTGTACATATACTTAGAATGCTTATTTCACTTCATCATTACATTAAATCAACGTTCTCTAACACAATGAAAACTTCTCTTTCTTACTGATGGGGTCTCTGCAGAGTATGGGGTCAGAAGGCATGCTGGGCAGACCGCAGCCGGCTGCGTTTACAGCGATGACCCTGAACTGGTACAGGGCGCCCTCCATCAGGCCGGTGACGTCCCAGTTGTTGCCCAGAGGCAGTGCACGAATCGGGTCGCGGCTGACACGGGTCCAGCGCTTGCCGGTGGTCTCCTTCTTCTCAACGAAGTAGCCGGTGATGGGGGAGCCGCCATCGTACTTGGGCTCGTCCCAGTTGACGGTCATCGACTCCAGACAGACTTCTGTTACGGTCGGCTTCTCACACTGACCCGGGACGGCTGCAAGAGAACAGGACAGTCATCAGTAACCAATACATCAGCTGAGGGAATTAGATATTGATGGTTATTGATCTACAGAGGGATTTTAATTTGTCTGTTTAACTGAAATAAGCCGTAATGTTCAAAAATACCAACAACAACTTAACAATATTCATATTTACAAGGAAGTTAAATCATGATTTAATCAGGGTTTAAAAATGAATCTTTGTTGGCTCAACCCAGCCTAAATCTTGTTACTCTGGGGTTATGAATTTCTCCAAACTGCAAAGCTATGTAAGATGAGTATGGACTCAAATGTAGCCATTATAGAGACATTTTTAATGTGTAGATGATGAAGATAAAGACAGCTGACAAGCCAGGTAGACTGATCTGAACTTACTGAAGAGGTTTCTGGCCTTCTCTGGCTCGCTGACCACTGGAGGACCAACTCCAAACTTGTTCTGGGCCATGACTCTGAATTCGTACTCGTGGTTTTCAGTCAGGCGGGTCACCACGTAGGCGCACTCCTTGGGGTCATTGGAGACGTGGACCCAGGACTTCCTGTTGTCCTCACGCTTCTCAACAACGTAGTTAGTGATCTTGGATCCACCGTCGTCTGTGGGAGGGCCCCAGGCTAGGCCAATCCTGTCTGCAAACACCTCGGTGAGCTTGACTGGTCCAACAGGTGGGCCGGGAGGTCCTGCAGGGGGGAGGGAGGGAGGGAAGCTGAGTCATTCATGTAGCATCAGCATGAAAAGATATCCACCTCTAATTCTTTACACTGGAAGAGGTACAACTGACTGTCGATGTTTTACTGGATAAAGCACTCAAATCATGTTTAACTGGAACCTTCTGTTTCCTGTCAAGAAAACTTGTTTCCTTGTTTCCTGTAGGTTTCCTGAAGGTTTCTAGGCTAGTCTATGTTGATGCTGACTAGCTGTGAACTATCCTGTCTCAGACTGACTTTAAAATATTAACTCTATTGTCTTAAAGCAAGAATCTTGTAAAAGAGTCTTAAATATGAAACTGTTATGCTAGCAGACTGAGGCTAAAGCTAGCAGGTCCAAGATAAAAAAAAAATCATTCTTAGTTGATGATCGATGCAGAAGTCATGGAAATAAAGAAACACATTTGTTTTTGGACTGCAGTATAGAGCCAGTTAGTGAGGAGTAACTCGGGTAAGCTAATTACATGCTAACTGTTAGCTTTAGTTAACAGGGAATGCTAAATATTGCAGAGCAGATTAACAGTTTGATCCATTCCTCACACTTTTGTATCAGTGTTTTACTCAATGTGTAAATCGAGAAATATAAACACTGACTGGTTTGCTGCGAGTAGTTACTCTTACTAAACTAAATCATTATTTGAGAGAAGGGTTTAGCGAAAGCTAATCATAATTCAGTGATCAAACTACAATTTCTTTTGATGTGACAACATGTTAAGTGTTTCTCACCAAGCACAGAGAGCTTGATGGTCTTGGTAACGGTGCCCAGGCTGTTGCTGGCTGTCAGGCTGTAGAGGGCGCTGTCGTGCCTGCTGGCCTGCTGGATCAGCAGCGTGCACTTGTCGTGGGTCACCAGTTTGTTCATATGCTGGTCGTACTGGACGGCAGTCTTCTCCTCAGGTTTGGCCACGGCGGCCTTGTGCCAGGTGAGTGTCGGGAATGGACAGCCGCTAATCTTTGCCACCATGCTGACATCACATTCCTCCTCGCCTTCCATGGCCTCACGCAGCTCAATGGTGGGAGCACCTGCGGAAACAAATGAGATCATTTATTAAAGTGGCCTGCAGCAGCAAACAAAACTGGTACAAAAATATTTAATATTACAATTCAGTGCTTGTACAGTCTTTGTTAAATGAGGTGAAATAGGTTTCTGAGCAACCTGATTGGCGAAAGTGCCCGTCACTTACATGTCTGATCCTTGATGACCAGGGGTCCAGCGGTGGCGGAGGGTCGGCTGGGTCCAGCAGCGTTCACGGCTTTTACTCTGAACTCATATTCTCCTCCCTGCAGATCAACGGCAAGACAATAGTAAATACTCAATGCTAACACATGATGGGAATTACCAAGGGTATTCTAATGGTAATTAGCAGGATCAGGAATCATAATAACAATAAGTGTGTTTTTAATATATATGAACGTGGAGTTCTAATGTGAATAACCGGTATTTTCTTTATTTTGAACATAATGCTAATCTTTCTGTCATTTCTTGACAGAAATGTGATGGGACAGGAGTCATTCTTCCAGGCTTATTTTACACTGTCCCAGGAAGTGAACGGGACAGGAGTATTTCTGTGGGAGTCGGGTGGGAGAGGAGTGAAAATCCCCTCCCGTGTCCCTCTCTACTGTCTGGAAGGAACTGGGATGTAACGTGAAATTTCTATTAAATGACACATGACATAGAGACTCACCAGTCTATAAACTCAACCCTGCGCTAATGAGTGTTACTGCACATTAATGAAGGCAGGAAGTGAGAGTGGTGTGATCCTTAGAAAGACAAAGACCAACCTCCTTCAGGTCCTCCACCACGAAGGTGAGTTCCTCCACATTTCTCTTGTTGCACTGCTTCCAGGTCTCCTTCTCCTTGCCACTAGTGTCCCAGCTCAAACGCTCGATGGTGTAATGCGTCACCGGTGAGCCACCATTGTTTTTGGGAGGCTCCCAGCTCAAGGTGACGGTGTTCTTTGTCACCAGGTTGACCCTCACCTTGGTGGGAGGGTCAGGGGGGTCTGAGGAAGAGGAAGAAGAGGATGATTAGCATTAGAGCATTAATTCCAGTGAGGTTTTGTGCTGTATATATGTAGATGGAACAGAAGGTGTGTCCTCACAGATG
Source organism: Lutjanus campechanus (assembly GCA_027495735.1). NCBI lineage: Eukaryota > Metazoa > Chordata > Actinopteri > Lutjaniformes > Lutjanidae > Lutjanus > Lutjanus campechanus. The sequence goes on along the minus strand of JAJHUR010095640.1, from coordinate 12,265 downwards.
GGATCTCTGGCCCGGACTGGGTCGCTGGTGATGGTGAATGGGCCGAATCCAAGTCTGTTCTCAGCTCGGACCCTGAACAGATAGTCCTGACCTTCCAACAGACCTGGCACCACGAAGGCCTGGCTGGCACAGGCTGCATTCACCTGATAAAAACCAATCAATCCATCAGTTAATCAATTGCAAAAAACACTGGAGATTCTCTTTAATATATCGAAGTTTTCCAGCCTCCAGTCTTTATGCAAAGCTAGGCTAATCATAGACTTGTACAGGAGTTTGCTTCACTCCCAGTGGAACTGATAATTGTGTTTTCTTTTTTTTCCTCAAATTCAACCAAAAAGTAAATTCACTAAAGGGATTTGTTTTCTGAAGTAAATAATGATAAACTAAAATGCTACAATAGTACCTGTGGAAATGAACTTGTTTGAAAAAGCAGAACTACAATGATGTGGACAAATTGAGTAAGGGATTGAGCAACACTTACCTTTGTCCAGGCCTTGTCAGTGATACATTTCTTCTCGATAAAGTAGCTCTTGATTCTCTCTCCTCCATCGTTGTCGGGGAGTTTCCAGATCAGCCTCATCGTCGCGCGGGTGACGTCAGTAACCTTCAGTTCCTTTGGAGGTCCGGGGACATCTGCACCCGGGAATGAATTATAGTTAGAGATCCAAAAACAACAAAACAAAGTCCCCAACGTACCGACATCTCAGGTTTGTATGTTTAGGCATGTGTGCTGGGTTGAAGTCTATACACAACACAATATGGACATACCAAGGACATTGACTCTGACGTTGACGTGTTTCTGTCCGGACTTGTTCTTGGCAGTGATGGTGTAGCGTCCAGAGTGGGTCCTCAGACTGACGGGGATGGTCACGACGGAAGTGGTGTCAGTGGACTCAACCTAAATACACAAAAAAAGGTTTGAAAATTAACAAAAATCCAAAGTATGAACATCACTGATCTTTATAAAAGATGGTGTGCTATAAAATGTACAATTACACATAAGTTCCTTCTTTGTATTGGTCGTTTTTCAGGGGTAAAAATATCTGAAATGCTTTCATGAAATTGCTTCACAAATACATCACAAAGAAGTGTAATGAAAGGGAGGTTCTTCTGGAAAATGCAGTGTAAAATCATTTTGTTACTGTGTTGGGTCTCACCTCTGAGTCCACAGGCAGTGTGTGCAGTTTGTTCTTCTTGTGCGACTTGGCTTTGCCGTCAAAGTCCCAGGTTACCTTGGGAGCAGGGCGGCCCTTGATGGTGGCAGGGATCCTGATAGGATCTCCAGCACGAATGTACAGCAGGTCATCTACGATTAGGTCAATGCTGATGGCAGGCGGGACTGTTGAGTAGGAAACATTGATTGAAACATCAGTGACATAAACAGAAATACTTTTTAACAAAGACGAAAGTCATCAGTCATCTATTTATTGCAGTGAGACTTCAAAGAGGGACATACGCTGGACGTCTTCAATCAGAACCTCGCTGGTGCGGGGGCTGGGGTCAGATTCGCCAATGTCGTTGACGGCAATGATCCTGAAGCGGTGGCGTTTAAGCGCGCGGAGATTGGGAACAGTGAACTCAGTGGTGGGGTGCAGGTTATCAGCGTCATTCACGCTCAGCCAGTCTGATCTGCCCTCATCCTGGATCTGGATGATGTATCCCTTGATGGGGCTTCCTCCGTCCCTCTCTGGTGGCTTCCAGGACAGTGTGACACTGTACTTTGTCTTATCAGCAATCACGGGAGCAGCAGGCATGCTTGGTGGAGCTGGATGGAGAGTAACAGTTTGTCAAAATCAGTCAACTTCATTATCTTCTAAAATGCAGATAAACCAGATTGTTTAAGAATACTGGTCTAGTCAAAGAAAAACTTCAATTTAGCACCATAATTTTAGTTATTTAAGTTTATTTTGACATAGAGGACTTATTTATTTATTATCACAAACTTAAAAAGATGCCTGTTGCTTTTTACTCACTCAGGGGATCGACAGCGAAGGCAGAATCGGATGGTGAGCTGAATGGTCCAATTCCTGCAGAATTGCAGGCAGCAACCCTGAACTCATACTCGGTTCCTTCGAACAGACGATTCACCTGGGAGACACAGAAAGATGTGGGGATTTAACAGACTCCCAAGGATACCACAAATGACTGTGACCTTCCTTTCTGAAGGTCGGGGGAGGATCTTCCTAATGGTCTGTGACAGACAACCCTGTAGGTCTACAAAGGACCATCATAACATCTTTTGATTGGACTATTCTTAACAGACCTTTTTAAAGGTTTGTGATATACCTTCCTAAAGGTCTCTAGATCTGCTTGGGTTTATCCCAAGGTTCTTCTTTGGTATGTAGGAGGTTGACAAAGGGAGGTTCAAATCAGATTAAACATTGTAGACACTGATGCAGTTATTTACACATTTAAAAGATTAATTCTGTGTGAATGCAGAAACAAAGCCTTAGCCACTCACCTGGTATTCCCAGCCTTTCATGCCCCTCTTGCTGACTGGCAGTTTGTTGATTCTAGCCCAGTAGTCAGTGCCTTTCTCCCTCTTCTCCAACCAGTAGCCGATAATCATAGAGCCACCGGTGTCTCTGGGAGGCTCCCATGTCAGGGTCATGGTGGTCTTGGAGTACTCTGCGATGGTTGGTTTCTCTGGTGGGCCAGGAAGGCCGAATGGGTCTGTGATTTGGACTTCCTCTGTGGTGCAGGGGTCAGATTTGCCGTAGCGATTCTCAGCTTTGACACGGAACAGGTAGTTCTTGTTGGTCTCCAGGTTCCACACCTGCAGGGAAGGGATGTGATGTGACCGTTAGGGCCTTTAAAAGCCTATGACATCCCTGGTATCATTATCATTATTGTCATTATTAGGACATACCCCATATTTCTTCTCAATGATGCTGCTGGTAACCTCCACCCACTGTGGCTCAGGAGGAGCTTGTCCTTCTTCCAGCTCTGGCTCTTCTTTCATCACTTCCATTTTCTCAACAATGTAGTTTGTCAGCTCGCTGCCACCATTATCCACTGGTGCATCCCACTGAAGGTAGCAAGACTCCGCCTTGATGTTGGACACTGTCAGATTCCTGGGTGGAGTTGGTCGGTCTGATGGGAGAGAAAATTACACTTAGTACATACAATATTTTACATACTAGTAAGCACATGCTGTATTTTTTCCTCTCAACTCACCCAGCACCATGACAAAGACGGTGTGTTTGGCTGAGCCCATGTTGTTGGAGGCAGTGACGGTGTAGCTGCCGCGGTCCCTCCTGTTGGCTGCAGGGATGGACAGCTTGGTCTTGCAGTTCATCCTGCCAGTCACCTCTGTCTCCATCAGCAGAGCCTCAGTGGATTCAGCGATCACCACGTCATCCTTGGTCCACTCGATCTTGGGGATGGGGAGACCCAGGACATCAGCAGGGATGTCAATGAGCTCACCTTTCTTCACGGTGAGAGTGTCACCCTTAAATTGTGTCCGCATGTGGACCTCCGGAGCCACTGAGATGAACAGGACAGGAACAAAACAAATCAGCACTCAACAATAAATGATGAAAAATCCACCTTGGTCTCTTCCTTGAATATAAAAAGTCTTTTAAGAGCATTCCTAAAATTCATCCTTACCTTCATCATCCTGGATGACCACAGTCAGTGGGATGGACGGCTCACTCTCTCCGATCAGGTTGGCACACTTGATTCTAAACTCATACATCCAGGCCTCCTCCAGGCCCTCCACAGTCATGGTCATGTCGGGGCAGATCTCAGTGTTGCAGGGCTCAAAGGCCTGCTGGTCATGCCTCTTCTTCTCAACAAAGTAGCCGATGACAGGACTGCCACCGTCATTACGTGGTGGCTTCCAGGCCAGAGTGAGGGAGTTCTTGGTACGCTCGGTGTAGTGGAACTTTTCAGGGTAGGATGGTGGGCCTGCAGAAACGCCAAAGTAATGAATTGTTTCAAGAACAAATATCACTGACAACTTATCATGTTACTCTTAAACATTGAAGTATTGGTGTGCTCACGAGGAGGAATTTTAGCATTAATTTCAATATCAAAATCAAGTGACTTTAGGACTCACCCTGTGGGTCCACAGCCTTGATGGGTCCCAGCTCAACAGGTGGTCCCATGCCGAACTTGTTCTTTGCAATGACGCGGAACACGTACTCCTGTCCCTCCATGATGCCCACGCACTCGCACTTGGACGAGGTTGTTTCAACAGGCTGCCTCCATGTGTGCATCTTGGCGTCTCTGCGCTCCACAAGGAAGCCGGTCAGGTCACTGCCTCCGTCATCCTCGGGGTCGTCCCAGTTCAGGAAGATCATCTTGCGAGTGACAACAACGGGTTTCAGGTCCGTGATGGGTCCGGGGACATCTGAAGATAAAACGGCATCATAATTCTGTGTTCTCCTTTATTTCATAACGTCAATTAATTGCAAGTTAACTGTCAAGTTTTATCCTCAACTTCTACTCACCCATGACCTCCACTCTGCACGAGGCATTCTTGATGCCGCTGGGGTTGCAAGCAGAGATTGTGTATTTGCCACAGTCCTTCCTCTGAACGTTCTTGATTTCAACAATGCTGTCGTTGCCCTCAGTGAGGATCTCCACACGGTCTTTGTCAGGTTTGCCATCGTCCTTGGTCCAGGTGATGGATGGGTAGGGTTTACCTGTGACTGTAGCGGGCACACGGAGCGTCTCACCGGCTCTGATGGCCACACCGTTCTTGACAGCCAGGTCTAATTCAATCACTGGTTTCTCTGTGGAGGCCAAGGAAAGAAGCCAACAACAATAAAAAAAAAGCTATGAGATTTCCATCAACATTTGATCAGACATTATTTCACTTTGTTAAATTTCTCTTTGTCTCTATTTTTTGCTCTGTTTTTTTTCTGCTGACCTGCAGGATTCCTGACGAACACTCCCTCTGTGAATCCTGGTGTTCCCTCTCCGGCAGCATTGCAGGCGATGACTCTGACCTGGTACTTGGCTCCCTCACGGACTCCATAGACAGTGAAGGTCCGGTTCTTCCAGGTACGCTCTGTAGACCTGGACCAGTCCTTGCTACCAGCCATGGCCTGAAGAACACCACAGAACAAGGAGTCAAAATCAAGTCGGTTTAAGGTATCGACATGAGAAAGTCTGATTCAGCAGCTGAAAATAAATGTGAGTAAATCTGATAATCTGACCTTATCCACGTGGTATCCCAGAATCTCTCCTCCACCATTGTCAACTGGTGGGTCCCATTCCACTTCGATGGAGTGGTCAGTGGTTGCCACCACTCGGGCAATCGGGGGTCCAGGAGGTACTACAGTGACATAAATATACATTTGTTTCTTCATGATTCCACTTTTCTCAGAGTTTCTGATTACTGTCTGTAGCAGTATTTTCTAAATATGCAAGTTTTCCAGAATAGTTTACGTACAGATCGGAGCCTGGGCTGTCTTGGGTTCAGAGGGGGGGCCGAACTTTCCGGGCCCGGCCTGGTTCTCAGCCGCCACCCTGAAGATGTAAGTCAGCCCCTCCATTAGACCTTCAACGTTCAGCTCAGTGTCAGCAACGATGTCCCTGAAGACCAAGACAGACGGGAACATTCAGAAAACAGATTTTTGGTACAATGACACAAATATGCACTAAGATGTGCCCAAACATCAGCCGATACCCACTTTTTTTTATGAGAACAAAGGTTTTGTCATCGTGTTTCCTCACCTGTTTACACGTGTCCAGCGAGAACTGTTGATCTCGCGGCGCTCCACCCAGTATCCCAAGATGGGGCTGCCATTGTCATTTGGCTGATTCCAGGTGACCAGCATGCTGTGGGATGTCATGTCTTCAATCTCTGGCTTATCAGGAGCCTCAGGAGGTTCTGTAGGAAGGAAGAGACAAGGAAACAGAAAATAATTGGGTCAGTTGTCAATTTATATTGTTTTTTATCCGTAAGTTTAAAAGTATGTTGCTTTTAAAGTGTTTCCATATAAAAAGCATTTTTTGCACTTTAACCCCCAGAATTTTTTTTTATAATTTCTGCTGTTTGTAAATCCTTGATTTCACTTAGTGTGCATTGAATAAATATTTAATTCAAATTCCTTCCTTTTTAATTTCTTTAGATAACAGTGTACAATGGGGCTCTCTAAATTATTAAACATTTATAGCTTTGTGCTGTTTTTACTAAGCTAACAAAAAAACATTTTTCTTGGCCTGTAGTGCCATTTATCTATCTAGATAGTTTTGGTGTGAGTTGCAGAGTTTTGGAGATATCGGTTGAAGAGATGTAGAGATTAGGGATGTTAAATCTTTTTCATGAATCGATTAATCACCATTAGGAATCTAACTGAAAAATTAATTAATTGATAGTTAATCAATAGTCTAAAAATGTCAGTAAGTGTGCATCATTTGACAGTTTTATCTGGTGAAGGCAGTTGTTGAGAGCAGAAAACAAACTTAAAACAAGAAAAAATGGAAAAAATAAAAAGCAAAAAAATATGTTTATGTTGTCTTATTAATTATTAATTTTTCAACTATATGTTAAGGAAAATGCACAAAATTTGCAACCCTAACTCATTAAACTGTTGTTTTGTTTTTATTTTGGGGGGGCTCAACTGTCTTTAAAGACGCTAAAAATATGATGGGCTTAAAAAAAAATATATAGAAATTTGAAGATGCCAACAAACCATAAGCTACAAAAAAGAATAACTTCATTTATAACTAATTCAAAATGAATTAATTAAGGGATAACAGTCGTAATAATAAATAATACCATACCGAAAGGATTCTTGGCGATGAGTGGTTTGGAGATGCAGTATGGACCAGGGCCAAATTTGTTCTCTGCCACGACCCTGAAGAGGTACTCCTTTTTCTCAATGAGTTTGGGCACCAGGTAGCGGCATCCTCTCAGTGTGGAGGTGACGCAGCTCCAGCCGATCTCCAGCTTGGAGTTGTCCTTCTTCTCCAGAGTGTAGTTCAGGATCTCACTGCCACCGTCGTCCAGAGGAGGATCCCATGTGCAAATTACAGAGTTCTTCCTCACCTCCTCGAATTTGAAGTTCACTGGAGGCCCAGGAGTGTCTGTGCACAGACAAAACAATCATATATTAATATTAAGTTAACTAACATTAAGCACAGGACAGCAAAAAATGACAATAGACAACAGAAGAGAAATTAATTCTCACCAAGCACGTTGACCTCGCAGGTCGCTGTGGCTTTGCCGTGGTCGTTCTGCACCTTCACCATGTAGACGCCGTGGTCGGCACGGAATGAGTCCTTGATGATGATTGAGGATGTGCCCCTGCGGCTGTTGTTGATGGTCAGACGTTCATTAATTGTTGGGTAGTCGAGCTCCTCTACCTCCGGTTCTGCTGCCACCTCTTCCTTCTTCTTCTCCTCCTCCTTCTTCTCCTCCTTCTTCTCCTCCTCCTTCTTCTCCTCTCCTTCCTTCTTCTCTTCTTCCTTGACCTCTCCCTCCTTCTTCTCTTCCTTCTTCTCCTCCTCCTTCTTCTCCTCTTCCTTCTTCTCCACTTTCTTCTTCAGGGGTCTTTCAGGCCTCTTGCGGAGTGGCTCAGGCTGGATCACCTGGTTGTTCCAGTACCAGGTGATCTCAGGATATGGTGAGCCAGAAATGTTGGCGTCCAGGCAGATCTCGCAGCCTCGTTTCAGGCTGAGACCGGACTGCAGGCTGCCACTCAGGAAGACCTTTGGAGGATCTGAGAGAGAACAAAGTAAAATTAACAAAAGGTTCAATGGAAAAACTCCACAGCTGCCGGTTGGCTGCCTGAAAACTGGTGGTATCAATCTGAACATCTTAATTCACATTTCTAATAAAGTTTAAATATCTGTAAAGCGTTTTTGAAACTGCCTACTGTATGAATATTGATCTGAATTTGCCTCAGCTTGCTTTCCCTTGCAATGAGATTATAAAACTGGTCAGGAGCTGATGTCGTCCTTACCAACAGCGTCCGAGATCTTGACAAACAGTGTGCTGCGTGATGGCTCACTGACACCAGCAGCGTTTTCAGCTTTGACTCTGAAGGCGTAGTTCTTGCCCTCCTTCAGCCCTCTGACGGTGTAGGACAGAACAGGCACGAGGAAGTCGTTGCATCTCTCCCACTTGTCCTCGCCCTTCAGCTGCTTCTCCAGGATGTAGCCCATGATCTTGCAGCCGCCATCGTACATGGGCGGCTTCCAGGTCAGAGTGATGGTGTTTGATGTTGGGTTGTGGGTCTCCACGTCCACTGGTGGATCAGGAGGATCTGGGATGAGAGAGAGATTTCAGTTAGATTTGTTTTTGTTAGACTGTCTTTATTTTTTGATAAAATAACCTTTTCCAAAACATTTTTGGAGCAAAAAAGTTCAAAAGTACTTAATCAGATTACTGAACAGTTAATACAAAATACATTTCTAAACATATTGAAGAGGAAATATCAGTTTTTTCTTACGTTTCTGGTCTTCAGCGATGACTGGGTTGCGGAGCTCAATGAACTCTCCTCCTCCGATCTTGTTGACGGCCTGGACTCTGAAGTAGTACTCTCCGTTGGGGATGAGGTCTTTCACGTTCCAGCTCACCTTGTTCTCTCCGGACATCATGTTGACGTATGTCCTCCTGCCAGCCTCACGGCGCTGCACACATACAAACAAATAGTAAGCACAAGGAACATCAGTTTAAAGTTTTCAAGCCCAGTGGATGTGAGAAATAAAACTGTCATCATGGCTCAGAAGTAAAACCAAGCTGCAGCCTCTGACCTGCAGGACGTAGTGAACAATCGGGCTGCCGCCATCATAGTCTGGAGGATCCCAGGACACTTTGCAGGAGCTCTTTGTGATCTCAGAGGCCACAATCTCCTTACAGGGACCAGGAAGACCTGAAGACAGAAAGACAGAGATGGGTTAAAAAAAAGAGGAGGAGGAGGTTAGAAGAGGTCAGTGTCATGTGATCATGTGCGATTGAGTACCAATGACTTTGACGTTAATGGTGGCGCTGGCAGCTCCCAGTTTGTTCTCCAGAGTCACTTTGTACTGTCCTGCATCAGCGTGAAGGCTGCTGTCAACCTCCAGGTGACAGGAAGTGTACTCCTTCCTGTTGAACACAAATAATCCCATCAGCTACTCACACTGACAATAAACACTGGACCACAGCAGGACGTAAAGGACATACAGGACTGTTTTATGATTATTATAATATAGTAAATCATATCAAAGGTACTCTTTGTTCTGTCAAAGTGTTTTTATGACATTTAAATGTGTATTTGTAACTGAAACTAATTTTTTATGGTTTTATTTTCTTTATTTTATTTTAACTTGATCTACTTGATCTTTTTATCACCCAATCCTTTTCTACATGTACTTTTTGAGCTGCTGTAACGTGTTAAATTCCCCAGTGTGGGATTAAGGTCATCTCATCTCATCTCATTTTATATGTTGAATATTGACCAAAAAACAATTCAATTGATGCATACTTCAAGTTTGGTCTTAAGCTTTAGAAGGGGGATACATTTACTTCTTGATCTCCAGATGGAAAAAAAAAAACTGTTTGGAATGAAAGAATAGTTGCACTGACCTGAAGCCGAGGCGTTCGTCAGCCTTCAGCTCCTTGCCATCTTTGTGCCAGGTGATTCTGGGTGAGGGAACCGCTTTGAAGGGAACAGGGATGTGCAGCTTCTCTGTTTCAACAACAACCAGGTCCAGAGTCTGGAACTCCAATGTTGGGTTACCTGGAAACAGAAAAAAATTCACCTCAGTCACCTCTTAGTGCCAATTTGATGATTTAGAGAACTTTGCACAGGAAATGTGACACTTGAAGGACAGCGGTAGATGTTCTTACAGTCAGATTCTTTGGCGAAGACGTTCTCAGAGATGTCAGAGGGCTCGCTGACTCCAGCGGCGTTGATGGCCCTCACTCTAAGGATGTACTCCTTCTCGGGGACCACGCCCTCTTCCACGCGGTACTTCAGCTCCTTCACTGGACGAGAGTTGACCCTCATCCATTTCTCTGTGCCGGCCTCACACATCTCAACGTGGTAGCCGGTGATGGGGCAGCCGCCATCCCTCTGCGGAGGCTTCCAGGCGATGGACAGGAAGTCCCGGCTGGCTCCAGTCACGTGCAGCTCGATGGGTGGTGATGGGACACCTGGAAGGGACAGGACGGACAGATGGATTAGACTCCACTTTCCTATATTTTTTAAAAAAAATAAGCCATTACTTATTACCAGACTAACCTGTTGGATCTTCGATGGTGAGAATCTCAGTGGGTTCACTAGGATGGCCGACGCCGGCCTCGTTCTCAGCTCTGACCTGGAACTGAACCTCTGTTCCCTCGATGACGTCTGTCACTCTGTACTTACAGTCTGGACCTGAAGTCTTTCCGCATTTCACCCAGCGGGTTCCAAGCTTCTCCTTCTTCTCAATGGAATACCTGCAGGGCAGAGTCACAGAACGGTAAACATGCTTCATACTCTAATGGTCGAGGCATTTTACCCAAAAGTGAGGGTCAACATCACATAAATTGCAGCATGAAGACAATCAGCGGATTTAGTGTCCTCAGTGGCTTCTGAACGAGAGGAAAAACTCTGGATCGGCCAAATATGATGAAGATACCAAAAAAATGCCTTTTTAGCTTTAGTTTTTTCATTTTGTGAGAAAAAAGGGTGAACCTCACACACATTACAACAAAACATCTGACAAACGTTATTACACATGAAAGTCTCCTCTTTAACATATAGAGAGTTTTAAGAGATGAAACCAAAACCTGGCACTACTTTTTTGTTTCCTAAAATAATATTTTTAATCAACATCACAATATTAGCCAATATAAATTAGCACTAAC
>JAJHUR010095639.1:1093-11993 GCA_027495735.1 Lutjanus campechanus | reverse complement strand
AAGTCCTCTTTAAAAGAGGTTTAGAAAGGGTCAAATCTATCACAATCGCTACAAAACAAAAGTGCTACAGATTGGAATGGAAAAATGCTACTTTTCTTCTTTTTAGTCACTGTGGAGTGTGGTTAAGATGCCAGCATTGATTGGCTTGGCTTACTGATCCGTTTTTTCTTCTTTTTTTTTTGCGCTCAGACAGAAAAAGAAAAGGGTTGGACAAATGATTGCTTCAGTGGGACACCATCAGCATGCAAAGCCAATTCTAGTACGCATTCATCTGTTGCTTTTCCAGTGAAAAATGGCTGAAGCACAGAAAAACCTAGAGATAGCTGGTGATATTCACGCTCCTCCATCTTGCGCTGCCTTATCCTCCAAGCCTGCGAGGCAAAAGTAGGAGCCTCCAGCTCTGTTGTGACCTTGAACTGTGTCTCCACAGTCAGCGCAACGAGGATTTACAGCGTGTGGGTGTGAGATACGTTCAGCTGCTGCGGAAAGGCCTCGCGTGTTCATCGGTGACCTCCTTCGGCCTCCCTGCACATACCAAGCGTTCAGCAATCAGACCTTTGTGCATCCACTCTGTCCCGTTAAGTCACCGACCACGCCACCGGTCTAAGAAGCTTAACTGTGAGCGAACGTGCAACAATTAAGAGACGCGATACAGTAAAATGACGCCATCTTTGACCTTTGAGGCCCTGTAGCTCATAGGGCCAAGATGCGCAACACTGTAGTCACCCTATGGCACTAATACACAGGGGAGCAACTGAACAGATGTGAAAAGATAACAGTAGCACACTACACACACTGCAAACAAAACAAAAACAGACAACTAGAGCTTCAGAAATGCACAAAAAAAGTGAACATTTAAAGCTTTTTCAAAGGTAGTATTTGCTGCAGGGATTTTGCAATGGATTATCTTACACTGCAGTATTGTTCTAAGCAGGCCCCCTGGCAGCCTTCTGTGGCCATTTCCTCTAAAGTCAGTGTGAAGTCGGTATTTTTAAAGGTGCTGTGAGCAGCTCACTGCCGCTAGAGATCCCAGTACATCACCAGCATCTCAGACCAAAACAAATGCACGCTTTGTTTACTCTATGAAGCGTATTTTAGTACAGATTTGCTGTAATATGAGAAAGTTTGTGACCATGCAGCCGCCATTTTGTGCCCTTCTTGGAAAGAGAGCCTCCCTAAACTCAGACCAGTCGTCAAACTTGGGTCAGGATTATGCTACGACAGTGCCTATTTCTTGCATCAAATGATTTCACAAGCATAGCATAATGTAAAATTTAGCTGTAATAAATGAAAAATTGTAACCAGGCAGCAGCCATTTTGAGTCCTTCTTGGAAACAAAGCTTCCTGAAAATCAAATATTGTCTCACTTAAGATTGTGACCAGTTGGCCGCCATTTTGGGTCCACTTTTTAAATGGAGGCCCCTGAAACTCAGGCCAAGCTGTCAAATTAGGCGGTGCTGATCAAATGTGGATCAAAACTGTGTTACTACATTGTTCTTTTCTTGCTTAAAATGTTTTCAGAAACGTATTTTAGTGTAACATTCAGCTGTAATAAGAAAGATTTGGGTCCAGTTTCCACCAGAGATACAATGCTGATCAATAACAGATGGAGATTTTGGTTCTAAATTGCCTTTTTCTTACTTAAAATGTTTTGGAAAACATAGTTCGGCGTACCATTAGCTGTAATACAAGAAGGACTGTAACCAGGCGGCCGCTATTTTGGATCTAATTTCCAACGGAGGCTGCTGAAACTCAGATCTGCATTGCCTTTTCATCGCCTCAAATGTTTTCAGAAACATATTTTAGTGTAAAGTTCAGCTGTAATATGAGAACCTTACTCGACAGGCCGCCGTGGGGTGTGGGGAGGGCAGAGAGGGACTCACGTGCAATAACATGCATGCACAGACGTCCTGGATAAATAGAAAATCTCAAATAACAACACACACAGAGGGAGTGTGACTTCATTCTCCGCTCAAGAAGACACCATTACTCTACTATATCTTTACATAACAAATAGTTGCTTGCTGAGCTCCACTGAGGCTGAATGTCGCAACTTGCACCTTTAAATAATGACACTGTAAACTAGTGTTCCTCAGTGTCATCTTAGGCTTTTAGTGGATTTTAAATCAGTGAAGAAAACTGAAAACTGTACCAAAGACACACGTCAAAAGCAGATGACAGCAGGTAAAACGCAGCCGGACTACGGTGTCGAGTCTCATAAGAAATGGGATGGCAGAGGTGGCAACCTGACTCGCTGGGCTAAGGCAGAGTGCCCTTGTTGTGAGATTAACCAGCAGCTAAGCACTCATTAGGTAAACAAAGGTATTAGGCACCAATCAAGCCAGAGCTAATAGGTAAATACATCCTTCCAACATCTGTTTGGGTCAAAGATGAACAAAATCACATGTCATGCACTGGGATCACTCTCTCTACGCTGAAGGAGGATAATAACATGAATTCATTAAAATGACTTCATGATTTTTTTTACCAGTTTTGAGCTATAGCTGCTTTTATCGATATTTTTATATGAACAATGGATCAAATGACTATGTGTGTGTGAAAGGGGTCATAGTGACGAATCAGCAGACAATTGTCACCCGACTCTACTGTTCCCCTAATGTCTTTCAGCCCATTGTTTGGGTTTTATGGCCCACGATTTACTGTCTGGTTCACTCTCACTGTACTGCAGCAGGCAGCTCTTCACAATAAGCTCTAAAAAAAACAACTGCATGCTACCTGCTCGCCGGCAAACATCAGACAGCGAAGTGAGCGACTGGCTGGTGTACAAACTGGAGCATTTAGAAGCTAAAGAATCACATATTTCTCTCAGGAGTTGGCGGAGACCAAAAAAGAGCTAAAACAATAATATATCATTCATTAGGTGGCCAGAAATACAACCTCAAATGAATGCTAATGTCGCTAACTGTGTAAATATATAACTGTTTGACATATAATCACCTTTATGTTGAACGTGTTAGCAATGTTGCATTTTTAGCTTGCTCCTTTTGTCACCAAACAGCCAAAAAGAAAAAAATAATAAAGGCTCAAACATATATAAGCATAGATACTTTATTGGCAGCTTCTGTTTGTCTCTGTGATGCGTCTGCATGGTCGCCATATTGGAGAAGTCAAAATCTGCCAGTAAATAACGACTAAATCATGTTGTAGTACAACGCTTTTTGACAGACTAACTTTAACCTGAATTCGGAATCGCTTTTTATGAAATTTGTTTTATTTTATAAACATGAGAAAGTGAACATGATACTGTTACTTGTTAGATTCAGTCACTGGGGGCAATTCAATCAGCTGTATACTAAAACATTAGCCTTATGCATAGCAACAACGTCCACTGGGACATGCTCTGACCTATGAATAGACAGCTTTTGTGAGTTTCTCCAAAAATGTTGATATATATATTATATTATATTGTTATAAAGCTTTATATTGTAACAATTTATATATGTATATTTATAAGCACTGTATTGTTTACTAGCAGATCTTGACCTCTCCTATATGGCGGACGGGCAAATCGTGAACATACTACCTGTCTATGGATTTGACTGTAATTTGTTAACAGTCACATTATGTATAAAAACATGTCTTCCTTGAATGTTAGCATGGTGTGGTGGTATTTATTTAGTGGTGCAAGCAGAGTTAATTTTCCACCTCCAGCTGACTGATTCATTGGGAGCTGAGGTTCATCATCTGTGGTAAGCGGTTACAGTGATAATGGATTTCATGGGGATTTTAGCAGTAGAGGAGGGCAAATGGCCAAAATTGATCATCTTATATATATTTTTAACAGTAACTAACGTGCATGTTTTAACAGTAACAGTAACTTTAACAGTAGAACTAAAAATAAAAGCTTCGTGGTTCCAAATTAGAACAATAATCTCATATAATGTTAATCTTGATATTAATGTTAACGGTATTGATAAATACCAGCCTGGCTGGGATACCTCCTGCTCCCTACAATATTAAGTCTCATCCTCCATGTTTTCCAGTCACTTTCTTCTTCTGAGGCGGTTGGCAAAGTAGCTTAGAGGCGCCTTACCGCCACCAACTGACACTTAAAACTGTCACATGAGAGCGTTTTGGAAGTCCTGATGCCCAAATCACCTCGTGAGGCAGGTGCATTTGTGAGAACATGGGACAACCACGCAAGATCAAGTGTTAATTGAGCAAAATCATGTGAGAATACCGCCATATAACCCTACAAGGAGCATTAACGCAACCAAGATTTACGGAAACAGCGTGGAACAATCCACAGGCCGTCATTCCCCAAACTATGCAAGGTCTTGAACCTCCCCATCTGTCTAAAACTTGATGTGCTGAAAAGAACTGCCTTTGCTATCCTATTGTGTTAAGTCAGTCTAAGTGCAGGGCATTATGGAGCATTCATGGTTGTGTTAACTGGATTTACAGATTATTGCAGATTACATTTTATGAGGCCGACCACTGAACTGCCATAAAACAATGGCTTTAAATAGACCAAGTATCTATAGCGAGATCTGACAGTTCTGTTTGTGTTGTATTGATAATGTCACACCTCATCCCTGGGCGAAAAACAAAAAAACAAAAAAAGACACCTCTGATCTGTCAAATGATCGAAAAGCCCTGCTCTCGCCGTTTAACGCTATGCCTGGGAGCTAAGGCATTACTTTCTAGAAAATAAGAGGAAAAAAAGGCGTCTATTTTTACATTACCGGGAGCAGGACAAACAAGTTACACAAAAGAAACTTTTCACATCAATAAAAAATACAAAAAAAAAACGAGAGAACGTAGTAGAAGCGGTTATGTAATGAGATGAGAGGCAGCGGTCACAGACAGTCCAAAATTGATGACTTCTAAATGCATCACACTGCTGTCCATGTTACTCTCAGAACTGAACTTTAAATGGTATTTATAGCACACGTATGTTGTTGACTTACACACTTCGAGTGACACTACTTCTGCTCTGCCGCTGACTGTGCTGTGTTTCTGTCTATGGCAGCAACATTAACACAACGGGGGACGTCCCAATATCATAATGCATGAAATAATCTCAGGGAAGCCCATTTTAATCAAGTATTTAGTTCAAGGGCATGGCGTCAAATGACATCCTATTGTCCTTACAATGCAATACTTTACACCTGAACAGTAATGTATGGAGGATTAAGGACACCTTGGAGCTCAGTCATGCCAGGGACATGATTAAAAAAACGCAGCTCTCGGCTCATGGCGGTGAATGTCACTTAAAAATAGAAAAGAACCGGGCCCTCCATCATTTTGCGCGACTCTTTCACGAGTTAACTCGCTCATCCTTGTCCTCGCCCGGCCGCTTTACTCTCCATCAGTCATGTATGAACTTACACACATGCACACGCCTGCTAAATTGCCAATTAAATCTCACTTGTGTCTTGAAATACACGTCCCCAAAGTGTCAAAGCTTGATTAAAAAAAGGGTGTTTAGATGATTATATTCTAATAATATTTGTGCCTTTCTAGTTCTATTAACCCTGCAGACCCACACCGAAAAATAAAAGAGGTTAACTCACAACCTACATCTGGTAAAATGACAGTTTTTGACTCTAAGGCTGGGCTGCACCAAGAAGGATTCATTTTTTAACCGTGATTAAATCATGACCTAACTTTAAATTATGTTGCATCAAACTTTTACACTATATTTGGTGCAACAGACATCAGTTCAGTTTAGGGTTAAAATGTGATCCAGTATTAACTTCAAATGTACACTTGCAGAGGTTTAACTTTTAAAATGGCTGCCTTTTTTAAACGAATTGAACAAAAATAATTCTCTCCTGAGTTGCCATGAGCAGGCTTACTAGGCTAACCAACTTTTTAAGTTGCCTGCAAACAATTTAACATTTTAGCTTGCGAGCAAACAACACATCCTTCTTATTTAGCTAGCCAGCAAACAATATAAGTTTTTTTTCTTTTTCAGCTAGCTAGCAAACAATGAAATGTTATGTTAACATTTTAGCTAGCTAGCAAACAATGTAACATTTTGTAAAAGAATACAGAGCAGCCGAAAGTTAATTTGTCATATTTACTAGATGCCAGCACTCAAATTTATTTTCTGTTTTAATTTGAGTTAGTAAGCCTCTCCATATTTATTAAACTATTTAATTTCAGTTAAGATGACTAAACTTGGATTTACTAACCGGAAATTAGTTTTGAATTGTGCAACAGAGCTCTGCTTAATTTTAAATCTAGACCGACTGTCCAAGTTTTAACTAATCCAAGGTTAAATTCATCTTTGTTGGAGCAACCCAGTGTTTGAGTTTTTACACCTTTAATCTGTTAATTTTGTGCATTTCATGTTTTCAAAGCAAGGCGCAGAGAAGTGCAGGAGAGAGGAGAAGCTAAATCTGCTGTGAGCGTCACAGGAGATGAGACATGATGGCGGGGTCTGATCGACTCATCTGTCTCACACTATTTTTTCCCCCCATCAAAAGTTGTTTTTCATCACACACCCACACACACACACACACACACGATTCTGTTGGACAAACTACCCAGAATCCATTGCAGCTCAAGGTCACCTGAGTCCTTCTCTGGCACTCAGCCTGTGCACCTCAGTTCTCACTCTTTTCTTGCATGCAAGCCCCGAATCAAAATTAGTATGGCAGAAATAGGACATGGAGAAAATAACTACTTTCATGTTTGCTTTTTAAATGAAGACAAGCTTTAATTTTAGCATCGTGGTTTACACACTGCATATCAAACGGCGATGCTGCCTTCCTCAAGAGTTTCCCTCCTCCCAATCATTGTGTAACCTGCAGTTTAAATATCCTTTATGTACTTAGAATAAATCCAGATTTAATTAAAGCTTTACAATGCAACTTTCTCAAAATTTCATTTCCATTTCATGTAACAAAGGAAATCTAAATCCGTCCGGATAATCTCTACACCAGTATCAAATTGCACTGCAGTGTCTTTTGCCCTCAAGTGTCATTGAGGGAGTGAATGTTGAAGTAACACAATGATTTCTACTGTTTTTGCTCAATAGCAGAAACGCTGAATACTCCACAGACAAAAAGTGAAATACTGCACTGAATGGCTGTGCATGAAGAGCCTCCCCTGAGAACAAACATGGAGGAAGAACCAAGACAACCACAGCCCGCCTGAAGCCGTCTTACTGTATGTCAAGCTGCATGTGATTTACGTGTTTAAAGACAATGTTTACGTGGGAAATCTTTAACTGGTGGGGAAAAAATAGCTCCTGAGATTTTCCGAGGGATTTGTTTGTCAGACCGGGACACAATTTGTAGAGCTTAACCCAGAATTACACATTTGACTCTGTTTTATTAATCCCACAGTGGAATACTGTATGCCAGCCTTGTGCAGCGTGACATTAATGCACAGTGGTCAGTTCAGCTGTTGAAGGTACTTTACTGTTATTTCCCTCATTCTAAAGTAATGAACATGTGTTGTCTTTTAAAACACGTTTGGCATTAGTTGTTGTACACTGAGTGATCCAAGAGCGTGGGACGTCGGCGAGACACTGGTCTCATTTTGAAAATGGTCATTAGATTGATGAGGAGGGCGACTATTTTCATTATCGATTAAGTTGCTGATTATTTTCACAATTAATTTATTAATCATATAATCTCTTAAATGTCAAAAAAACAAACAAAGTGACTCTTCAAATGGCTTCTTTTGTCCAACCAACAGTCCAAAACTCAAAGACCCTTCATCGACTATCATAAATGGCAAAGAAAAGCAGTAAATCCTCGCATTCAAGAAGCTGGACAGCAAATGTTTGAGATTTTTTAGCCTGAACAGATTATCAAAATAGCTGGCACCAAATTTTGTGTCGACTGACTAACCGATTAATCAACTGATCATTGCAGCTCTATTGATGAAAACAAAAAAAAAGATGCATGGTTTTAAAAAGGATGTCGTCATCATTTTTGGCTCAGGTTGAACAATTATCAAAGTTAAAGCCTGACTTCAGTAACATTAGCTGCATGATATGAGTAAAAGGATGAGTGTGTGTTTCCATGCCAGAGGAGACACTGAAGGTCATTTCCATTCACCAAAATACTAAAACACCCACTGTAACGTCCCAAAAGTCTAACATTTTCTTCAAGATTGTATTTTCAGAGGAGATGGTGGTGAAGGGAAGTGGGAGAAAAAATAATACGGCTCAAGAAACCAACTCACCTTGGGCTGCACTTCTACTTCTACCACTTGGTTCTTGTTCATGCAATCTTTGACGAAGCCCTCGACTTTACTGTTGAACTTCATGAAGATCACGTAGGCGGCGTAGCCCGAGAGCAGCGTGACGCTTTCCCAGATGGAGATGAAGTTATCCAGGAAGAAGATGATGAGCATGATCAGATCCAGGATGTAGAAGGAGACGTCGCGGAAGAGCGGCCACCACGTCAGGTTGAGGATCTCCTTGGAGAAGATGGCGCACATCCCGATCACGAAGAGGATGTTGAAGACGGCCGAGCCCACGATGGTCCCGATGCCCACGTTGCTGTGCGAGATGAAGACGCCGATGATGGAGGTGAAGAGCTCGGGGGCCGAGCCGCCCGCCGCCATGAAGGTGGCGCCCGCTACGTCGTCCGAAATGGTCAGCTTCTCCGTGATGACCGTCAGCGCTGGGACGAAGAACTCGTCGCACACTATGGCTAAGGCAATGAACATGTAGATCATGCCGAACATGTGGAGGATCACCGCTCCTTGGCGCCTCTCCTCAAGAGTGAAAATGTCTGGCGGGTAATCCCCCTGGCTCTCGTTGCTATCTGCGGTAGATTTCATGGCTATTGGCATGTCGGCTGACACGTTGGGGTCCCTCTGAGGCGGGGTGAAAAGCAGAGTCCTGTGGGGCGCCGACTGGTGGAGACTCTCCTGGGGGAGCACTGGCTCATTGAGACCCCCCGAGCTCCAGGTCAAGGCACTGACGGAAACGGCACTTATGGCCACCAGGCTGAAGACGAACCCCAAGATTCGCACTGGCCTCAGCTTTTTCCGCAGGCACCGGTGGCCCTGCCGCTTACAGGCAGCGCCCAATATGGGCCTCCGCTCTAGAGAATCCATGCTGGGTTGATCTGAACCCATGTCTGTGCAGCTCGTGGTGTCCTCACTCTCAAAGGCTTGGCAGGCAGAGGGGAGAGCGGGGAGCGGGTTTTACCGAAGACAATGCATGGCGTTGTCTTTGGCTTCAAATGAGTTGAAGAGATTGTAGGTGCTTTCCAGGGTCTGGTTTGCCAAATAATGTCTTCATATTAGCCTCTGCTGGATGATGTCAAAAGAATGAAGGAAAAAAAATCATTATTGAGGCACAAAGAAACTCAACACAATATGATGAGATTAAAAAAGGCTGTTTGGATGTTGAGTTCATGACGTTTGTTTTAAAGATCCTGTGTAGCTTCACGGTAGATGTGCCACAACACCAGAATTTTTAACCTCGACACAATACTAATATAAAAACATTACACTCAATACTACAGCAAAAAGAAACAGTCTGAGGCACAAAAAATAGAATATGCTTTTCTTTTTTAAAAATAGCAACCTGCACACAGAAAAAGTCACTGAACACTGTCTGGTTTCGCTGGTTTTGTTGGAAAATGACGACCGAGCTGAACACTTTGATTGTGTTTTTAGAGCTTTGGCACTTTTGATACAATGCTTAACTGATATTGTATTGTTTTAAATATGTGGCATTGAAAAAGTATTGAAACAAAGTACAACGAAAGAGAGAACTAAGCAATTAGTTGATTAATCCATATTGTAATCATCAAAAAAGTTAATCTTTCTCAGTTTTTGTTACTGCAATCTATCACGTAAAACATTTGATTAGAAACTTTTCTATAACATTGCAAATAGATCAACTAGTAATTCGCGATGGACAATTATTTTTACAACATTTCTTAATAATCAATTTTCAAAAATAGCCCACAAAATGTAACAAACAGCAGCTAGATTAACCAATAATCACTGTTGCTGTGGAAAAGTCAGCTACAAATCAGGACTAATCTTCTCCTGACCACTGCCAAAAACAGCTACATGGTACTGTAGATATTCAGAAATTAAAATTAAATTAAGGAAATTTGCCAATTACTGCACAATGTTAATCACATATGTGGAATCCCCATCTTAAAATGCCTATCATGAGTTTTTCAATCATCCCATGGTCTCAGTATTGTCATTTACTCATGGTTAATATAAATATATAAAATCGCTCTTTTTATCATTATTGTATCACTTTTATTGTTCGTTGTCTTTAGTAACTTATCTGATTGTAAAGTGTCATTGGTCGACTTGAAACTGGCTTGTAAACACAATGTTTTATTCTTATTATTCTCTCACAGCAAATGTGAAAAATAAAAAATACATCAAGAATGTCTAAAATCTTGTTAGTTTGAACATTTCTGCGCCCAATTGAAGTGAAATAGTCGATTGTGGTCATTAGAATTACCTTAGCTGCACACTACTAAGTGTATTCAGCGATTTTAAACACAGTAATTCACAATTTCAAGTAATTCTGGATCAATTCTGAACCACAAGCTGCAGCAAACGGACTGAAAAACTTACACGGGCGGATGATTCTGCTGGTTTAACGATTTTTATTTTGATTTCAGGCAAGTTGCGGTTAAAAAAATCTATCATAAAAAAATATATATATATATCACGAAAAGCGAAGGCCGACGGTCACTTGGCTGCAGTCAGTGAACACGTTAAAGGCTGTGACGCTGCTGCTGCTGCTGCTGCTCAGGTGAAAGCAGACAAAAAACACACAAAAAAAAGAAAAAACCACACACATCCCTGTCCTGTTTGACTTTTACATGATGCTGCTGCCTTTGAGCTGAGATACAACAGCTCCACTGACAACTCTTCTCCCTGTCTGCCCTTCAGTAATAATGCCTTCGCCCTTTCAAGCTGTATCATC
>JAJHUR010095636.1:4633-22276 GCA_027495735.1 Lutjanus campechanus | reverse complement strand
AATAACACATAGTTACCGTGGCTACCCAGTTAGGGAACAAGGGCCTACTTAAAGGTCCAGTGTATAAGGTTGATGGGGCTTCAGTGGCAGGATATGACAGAAATGGAATATAAAATTCATCAGTCTGTTTTCATTAGCGTATAAAGTCCTGAAAATAAGACGAGGTGTGTTTTCATTACCTTAAAATGAGCCTTTCATATCTACGGCGCGTTATATCCACAAAGGTCGCCATATTTTTACATTAGCCCAGAACAGACAAAGCAAACAGTGGCTTTAGGAACAGCCTTTCATGTTTTGCACAACTGAACCTACGCTCTTTGAATAAAAGTGGTAACTAGAACCATAAAGCTTTCTTTGGCTTGGTGAACCTTTGTTCTAAAGGTTCGACTTGGAACCCTTTCAGACAGTTCTTCATAAATGGTTCTTTTCATAAGCCTGTGTGTTGAGTTCTCACAGCATAAAGGGTTAGAACCATCCATGATGTGTTTTACCCAGAACCTCTTGTAAGAGGTTCCA
Organism: Lutjanus campechanus; assembly: GCA_027495735.1. NCBI lineage: Eukaryota > Metazoa > Chordata > Actinopteri > Lutjaniformes > Lutjanidae > Lutjanus > Lutjanus campechanus. The sequence goes on along the minus strand of JAJHUR010095636.1, from coordinate 21,760 downwards.
CAGAAAACCCTACTATGATGTAATGGTTCCACACAGAACCTTCTCTGGGGGTTTCTAGCCAGAATTCTGGCAAACAAGAATTTACCTAAGGAGTCTACCCAGAACTTTTTTATATTCAAAAGGTTTTCATCTCAAACCAACCTGGGGGTTCTACCAAGAAACCTTTTATGTTATGGTCCAAAGAACCCTTGACAAACCCTTGATGAAAAAGTTCTGTAAGGATTTCAAAAATCCTTGCAAAAACACCTCCTTCTTCCAAAAAGGTTTCACTGAAAAACGGTTCTTAATGGAAGTCTTACAAAGAACCCTTGCTTCAAAATCCGCTTCATCAGGAGCAAATGGTTCTGGGTAGAACCTCAGTCCATCAGGGACAATGGGGTGTTTGCAGTCTGCAAGCTCACTGTAAGATGCCACTAAATCCCACACACTGGTCCTGAAAAGGCACCATTTTCAAACAATTCTGATTAGTTTGACACCAGAATTGATTTGTTCCACATGCTCACTATGGGGCCCCTGTTCTCCGGTGACAGATTTTGGTGCATCTTTTGCAGATAAGAGACATCTGCTGTACTTTCAGACACTGGCCCATTTGCCAGCCCATATGTTTGGTGTGCTTTTGATTTTTTCCAAGTATCATTCATGTTCACAGGCAAAAAAGAAAAAAAATTGTTTGACACAAACTCTGGCTGAACCTCAAAGTTGCTTCCACCTAAAGAACTCCAGAGACACAGAAAGAGACAATACTTGAGTTCTAAGAGAAACATTTGTGGAAGAGAGACTAAATATGAGAAACAGTTTGAGTTAGAGAAAGGAAGAAGAGAGTGAAGCCACCCCGTGGCCAGAGTCAATACTGATCTTAGTAAACATAAATAGGCTTGGATCTGTTACATCCACACATGGGCACTTCAGAAGTAGACTATTGATCAAACCTTACCAAAGGCAAAACACAGGATGAATAACAACAATATTACAAACTAAATTTTAGGTAGACTGTTTCATTTTGAAAGCTGCTGAAGAGATAGCAAAATAACAGGGCACTAAGAAGGCTGATATCCAATTTAAAAAGTCTATCTTCCAACAGGTACCCCAGCACAACATGCAGTAAAGGCTCTCAGTATGGTAAGTAATGCATAAAGAAGGATAGTATCCCATGTTGCATGGACTAGACGAGAGATGAGATGGGTAAGAGTATCCAAGGTCATGTATCCCTCATGACCTCACTGGATTATTTAAAAGGACATAATGTTGTGTCCCAGTTCAGGGCTGTCCTTTTCAAAGTAACAACACTGTCTGCCCAAAACTACATCTATATATTAGTAAATGATTGTACCAAATGTGTTGGGTATTTTGACTGTGCTTTGAAAATAAAGTCTCCTAAAATAAGTTTTTGTCTTTAATTGCAACCATGAAATGCATCCTCGTGGGAATCAGTATGTGCTGAGGCTCACATTCAATCAGTTAACATTGGATTAAGATTGTTATAGCATAAACGGCTAATTAGAGAACACAAATTGCTCTAGTTAAATTAAATCAATATAATAACAATATCCCAGATTTGCACTGAGTTGAAGGGGATGTTGTTTCATTATGCTTGGCAGTGTAGTAAGATAAGATCTTTTTGGGAGGAAGTTAAGAAAAGCAATAGGAAGGATTATCTTTAAAAGGCATTCAGATGAAACACAAATATGCCATATGAGCAAACAATGATAGATATGTGTCTGCTAGGGTTGGCAATTGAGAAACAAGATATGTTTGAAAAGGTCTGGGGCCCACTTGTGAAATGTATGGGTCTATAAGATGATGAAGAGGAGAAATCAAGTCCACCTGATGAAACCCGATGAAGCTGTTCTGTCTTTCTCTTCAGCGATGTTTGTGCATCTGTGCCTCAGCGTGTGCTTCGGTTGATGCAGCACCGAACTGTCCCTTTATTGTTAAATACATATGTACATAGAAGAAAAAAAATATAATAAACATATTGTTAAAAGAACAAAAATGTGACCTTTTTGCCAAAATTTAAGGGTGCAACTGGTGTTTGCTTGGCAGTCCTTAGTTTCCTAAAAGGTCACGACTTAGGAGCTGGAACTCCTAATGACACTTTGGCTAATCCTCTGTAGAGCCTCCTTCTTCCTTCAAAGGAGCGCCCCTCGAAGGAGGCAGCCCCTTCAACGTGACACATCCATCGTGTGATGAAATCCGATGGTAAATTACACAGAATTTGAAAACGAAGTTTAGATTTATACTCATGGTGGCTTTCCAGACCTGGTGGAGTAAGCTCACGACATGCAATCAAATGCAATCAAATGCAGAAACCCAGCACTGCCGCCTCACACAGGTCTGCCATGGTGGGGTCTAATTAAAGCTATGACCCCCGAGGTATTCTTTCCCACTTGTGCTGTGGAGGACTGCTGAGGGGGAGCAAACCCGGCAAGTGCAAAGACAAACAGACTTATTAAGCCAAACAGGCCTATGGTGCTGCTTGATAAATGACAAGAGAGATGGGGAAGGAAGGGGGGAGGGCTTTAGATGGCGAAATAGTGGGGGGGGGGGTTGGGATCTCCACCAGGCAAACCACTCTGGGTTTATAAAACTGCCTTATTAATGTTCAAATGGCAAGGCCTGTATCTCCATTCAGATATGCTTTCTAATGGAAGAAAGGAAAAAAGAGAAACGTTCGCTCTCAGGGCAACACTCTGGAGAGGAGAATTCTCCTTCTAAGCCTTGGCTGGCAACAAACCAATGCTGTAATTTGAGACTAAATCGCAGAAAAGGATGCAGAAGAGTGCACGCAAAATGTGCTATTTATTCTGTTGCAGTTTCCTCAGCCTCTGCAAAATAAAATTATTCCTCAATGCGAAGAAATTGGCCTGCTGCCAGGCATTTGTCTGCAGAATAAGAATTCAGTGAACACGAAGCTTACTTCCCGCTCTGTTCCCTGTTAGCCTTAATACTTTCTCTGCCGTGGCGGGCCTGACATGAACGTTAGTCTTTCAAAGTTCAATCAGTCATTCCAACTGCTTCCTGGTGACAGGCCGAAGAGAACAACATGGCCACAAATCAAAGGTGGGCTGAGAGCCCCTCTTACATGAGCAGGCTGGGGAGATGTATTGCTTGAGGCTTTGAAATGCAAAGGAGGAGAAGGATGTGTTTACATGATGACATTGTGTTTATCCATCAAAAGCAGATTGTAGAGAGAGGCGGTGTCGTTGCACTATTTGGAGATGGCGGATGACTGAGCACTCGGCAGAGCCTGGGTGGCACGCCAATCTAACAGCCAGGTCCCACTGGTGATGGAGGGCAACAATCGGATTTGGTGCCACATCTTTCTCCAGCTCCATGTCTGTTTTTCCTCATTCCTCCGCAAACAAAACTAAATTCAGAGGCAGGGCTCACTTTGTGCTTTCTGCGGTGATCCCATGCATGCCGCATAATCACATCCAGCACTATTTTCACATATTTTGTTATGGACGTGGAAGGAAAACATTCTTAAAACATGGAAAAACTGCCAGTGAAGTGAGAATGTTTCCAACAGAGTTCACGTTTTCTAGACTCAGTGCAGTTACTACAGAGCCCAAGTCATTTTGTGTCCACAAACTATCATCTTGTAGACACAAATTACCAAGATCCCTATCTTGAGCAGACACGTGTGGACAAATTATCTTGTATGCTCAGATTATCTTGAGTGCACAAGATAATAACTTGCGTGCATACAATATGGATCTCGTGCAAACAAGATAATAACTTGTGCACAAAATTAGAAGAAAAAATGTTTAATCTTTGGGATTTAGGGGGCTCTTTATAGTGTGTGGTATCTCATCCATCTGAAGAACTGTCTCTTGGTTTGCAAAGAATCCATCTTTAAGGCTGAATATGTGATAACGTGGCTTTAAAGATAGGCACGCATAGGGTGAGACACATAGGGTGAGAGAAAAAGAAATGGGAGAATCCTCGCCCTGTCATTTCTAAAGCTTCTAAGGCCCCCCACATGACTCTGAAGATTATGAAAAGGCCGCTGAAATATCAGAGGGTTTACTCTCCAATAATAAACATCACTGTGCCGAGACAGATATCATACCAGGTGGTGAAAAATATGCAAATATGGGCCACATGCTCTAAAGCTGGACTCGGGGTGGCTCCTAGCTCATATTAGTCATGACTCCCTGGCAGCATGCACTGTCTGAATACTAAAGCACAGTTTGGACAGATGAACGGGCATATGAAGCAACACTGAGCTATGACAACGATCTTATCACTGATACACACGATAAAGTGACATATGATGGTGGAAACAGTGATGACCCAATGTCATAGCTGCAGATATGGTAGATATTCAGTGTTAGCAACAGGCCTGCGGCTTTCAGCACAAGGAAAAACTCACAAGTCTACAGTCTATTTGCTCTGGGGTTTGCCAACAAGCAAATGGGAAACATAAATCAGCCAGGATGGAGCATGATTATGAATGTGAAAACATACTAAAGTGAACAAACAGACTGCAGTCAGTCACTGTCTGTAGCTTCCTCTCTGAGACAGCGGCGCACTCTATATTCACCTGTTTAAACAAGTTACATGAGCAGAAAGAACAGATGGGGAACATTTTCAGGCAGCACTGCGTTAAGTGAGGTGGGCGGCTGTGGCTCAGGTGGTACAGCGGGTTGTCTGGGGATTGCAGGGTCTGTGGTTCGATCACCAGCTCCCTCCTGGCCCCATGTCCCTGGGCAACATGCTGCACCCTGGTTTATTCCCCAGCCACTGAGGATGCACAAGCCAGTGCATTCCCAAACTGCCAGTCCCAAGCCCAGATAAATCGGGTGGGGGCATCCAGCATAAAAGCCTATACTGGGTTGGGTAGGTGCTCTAAAGCTGGACTCGGGGTGACTCCTAGCTCATATTAGTCATGGCTCATGACTCATGTTTTTCATGAATGCTTTTTCTCTCGGGGTCACAATTCTCCTGTGTCTCTTCCAATTTCTGACACGTTTCTGACACTGTACAGTGTGAGTCTACTGTTTCCACCTGGACAATAACTCAGCGGCACCAAATGTTGTTTCATAACAGGGAAGAAAGCTGCTTGCACCCGCTGTCTGGCTGCATCTAGTTAACTCCTTAATGCATCAGTGCTTGCAGGTCATGTCTGGAAGGGAACCCCAGACCCCACAGAAGATCTCACAAGCGTGATCATTTTTCCCTAACCAGGTGATTCAGTCCTTAAACTTACCCAGATCTTGACTATACTATTGTCACAGTGTAAAACATAATTAGTTCATACACTGAGTCCTCCTCAGCAAGTGAGAGACAAAGAGAGAAATGGAGAGTTCTAAGAGAAAGATATACTAAGCAAATCTTAGACATCCTGGAAAGAAGATTTCTTGTTTCTACTGTAAAGTTTTAAAGGAAAGAGGGATATTTTAAATTGGGGGCAGCCTGAGTAGCCTGATGTATATCTGCAGAACACCTGAACAAAGCAAGAGCCTGTTTATTCCATCTAAATTTATTTTGTCTCATTTATGAAGTAGGCTCAAATTTCCTGTTGTTTTCCCGATAAAACGAAATAAAAACAATGAGATGGTCTGTTAGCTCAGCCTAAATTAATTTATGTTTAATTTCTAAAGTTTTAACATGTTATATATTTTCAATAAAGCGTCAAGATAATATAGTGTGATGAGCAAATGGGCGTTTAAATGTCTAATGTGTCTAATTTTTCTGAGGGAAGACCTCCAGACCCCTGTTTTAGTTTCAAAATCCTCCCTATTTTTGAGGTCTTAAGATCAGCAAGTATGGTGAGCAGGTTATCGGCTGTGGTGACCCCTAACAGCACCAGCCCAAAGAAGCAAACAGGCCTTTAGCTTTCAGCACAAGGAAAACCATTTTAGTTTATTCACTTGATTGCTCTGAGGTTTGACTACAAGCAAAAAGGAAACACATATAAATCAGATTCCAGGATGAAACATGCTTATAAATCTGAAAACATACTAAAGCGAACGAAAAGACTGTAGCTTCTTCTCTGAGACAGAAGCATTACTCTACATTCCCCTGTTTAAACAAGTTACATGAACAGAAAGAACAGATGGGGAACATTTCCAGGCAGCAGTGCTTTAACAGACAGGTAATGCCAGACAAAGTCTTTTTGCGTTGCATTTGTTTTTTACTGCCTGCTGTGTAATAGTCTTATAGACAAGGCTATTCTGTTCAGGTGGTGCTGACCTGATAGCTTATCAAAGTGGAAATCAGCTTGCTGGTGGAGGGAGCACGTAACTGGAAGAAAAGGTGAACTTAACACTCCCTCCCCCCTAACCCACGAGAGTAAATATATAAAAGAATGGTGGAGAGCTCTCAAAGAGATCACGGCCTGCTTAGAGGTGCTTAAGTGCGGAGCAACAAAAAAAAAAGAGGATCCTTTCCGTTGGGAAGTATAGCAAAATACATCAAAAAAGGAAGCTATAGCATTTTTTGAACCCGAACAAGGGACCAGAAGATCAGGAATAGGTTTTTACAAAAGTTTCTTGCTAAAGTTCAGTAAAGATGACGTTTTCGCTCTTCTTCTTCATGTTTTCACCTTTTGATACATCTGAGTTCTAGTCCACCTTTCTGGCTTCTAAATGTCAGTGCTCAAACTGTGATTGTGTATAGTACAGTTTAAAAATAAGCCAGAGAGTGGTGGTGAGGTAGGAAGGAGGATGATAGGTGATGGGAGGTGATTCGAGGTGAAAATCAAAATCAGGTTTGGGGGAACTGTGCAGGCCAAGGTAACGGCAGCCTCAGTCAAAGGGGGTGTGTGTGACGCTTTGTCTTGAAATCTTGTGCACATTGTTGTGATGATGGAGAGAGTAGAAGCCTGGATATCTCTCCAAAAGATAGTGCCCAATTACATTTATAGGAGCTGAGAAAGGACTTTAATGCAGGGAGTACAAAAGAGTATACTGGATTGGTCAGTGGTCAGAGTGTGATGGTTTATTGTGATTATTTTGAAGAAAGAATAAACTATGGCTATTTCACATTGGGCTACAGATGCCATTTTCCCCAGTGGGGCAAAATCATTACCTGCACTACTCTGCTGCTGTTTGGTTAGTACTTGTTGCCTTCATTGGTTGGGTTGGACGGTTAGGTTTAAGCATGAGTTGGTTAAGGTGAGGGTAAGAACATCATCCCGAAACAAAAGTGTTGCATAAAATTTTTGTTGAGTACTTTTATTCATCCATGACAAATGGTGCTTAATGTCATATGAAATTAGAGGACTGTTCCTTTGAGTAAGAAGCACAGCTGTAATTTGGGATGTATATTTGCTAACTAGTCACTATATATTTATATGCCCATACAGCCACATTTGATTAAAAGCAAAACATTTTCTGAAGTCTATTGAAAGGTAACATATGATGAATCATGATTCACATCTGAACAGATTTTATGTAACCAAAAGAGAAGTACTGAGGAAGGCTGAGCGTGTTGTTACATTAAAGAATAACTTTAACATCAATACAAAGTTACTCTTGGCATGCGTTCAACACCAGAAAATCATTACATTAATCAGCTGTAAGAATATGAAAGGGAACATTTGTACTGGGAATCAGAAGTCTCTTTGCACTCATTTGCTGTAAAGCATTCACATATTTCCCAAGCAAGAACTGAGGAGCAACAGTGAGGAACAGAGGCTGATATGTGCAAAAAAAAAAAATTATAATAAGTCATCGCCCTGTGTCTTATCTCGATTGTAAATGAATCTCTCTGCTCCAGAGTATTTCAAACAAGCCTGTATTCAGCCACTCTTAAAGAAATCTGGCCTTGATCCAACTCTCCCTCATAATTACAGTGATATCTAAATTATCCTTTGTCTCAGAAATCATTGAAAAAGCCGTGGCTAAACAACAACTACTACTAGAAATACTCAAAAGAATCTCACTCCATCTCAGTCTGGTTTTCACCAGCTGCATGGTCGTGAAACTCCTGAGAGTCACTAATGATATTCAGATTATTGTAGATTCAGGGCATTGCTTTATATTTTAGTATTGCTGGAGCTGACCACCACCTTTGACACGGTCAACAAAAGTGTAGATGGAAGTGCCCTGAGATGGTTTTTGTTATATCATACAGAGAGGTATTTCAGGGTGATTATTGATGACTCCCATATGTCATATGGGGTTCCACAAGGGTCAATCCTTGGTCCCATCTTGTTCAGCTTGTATATCTTCCCCCTGGGTCATATTATTCATCATTAATGACTGTTGCTTGCCCCTGTTATGCAGATCACACCCAGCATTATGTATCATTTAAATCTGACAACCTTGAAAATCTTGATACGCTGGATTTTACCTATTCTACAGATGAATACAGATAAAACAGAAATCTTGCTCATTGACCACGTTTATAAGAATAATACTCTTTACTTCTGGTATTTAGCAGGGAATATAAAGCCTTCTGCAGCCTTTGATAAAAATAAGAATTTTGAACATCACATTAATAAGCTGGTTCAGTCTTGCTTCTGACAACTCAGAAATATTGCCAAAATCCGTGCAGGATTGCCTAAGAATACTGTAGAACAAATCATCCATGCTTTTATCCCCTCCCGCTTGGATTATTGTAGCTTGTTATTTTCTTATTTAAGCAAGTCTGCTATTGCTCGACTTCAGTTGATTCAGAATGTGGCAGTCAGGCTTTTAAAGAACACTAAACAAAGAAAGCACATTACTCCCATTCTGGCCCACTTACATTGGCTTCTAGTCTGAGGTCCTGCTGATCACATTCAAAGCCCGCCATGGCATGGCACCGTCTTACATTTCTGATGTTATAAGCCAATACTCTGCACCAAGATTACTCAGATTGGCTGACCAATTGCTCTTTGATGTCCCACGACCCAGGCTTAAAGCAAAAGGGGGATCATGGTTTCACTGTTTTGGCACAGACATGATGGAACCGCCTCTTCATCACTGTCAGCTGAGTCTTCACCACAATTTTTTTTGTATCAGCTGTTTTTTCTGCCTGTAATTCAGATTGTTTTATCTGTATTTTGACTGTGTTCTGTTGTTACACTGCATTTACTGTTTAGTATGCTTTTCACTCTGTATTTCTATTTACTTGCACTATTTTGTTAGTTATACTGCTTACATTAATATTATTATTATTAAAATCATTGTTAATATTATTATTATCACATCATAAGATTTCTTGTGAGCTGAATTCCTTCTCTCTCTCTCGCTGCCATCTGGGGCCTCCCTCATGCTGAACTGCCTGTAGGCATCTGGAAGTGAACCATCTTACATTGGATGTTTTTATTGGGGTGTGTCATAAATTATGAGACCACACAACACACAGATTTTTGACATGATCGGTGAATAACCTTAAGTATAGACATTACATTGCATTGCTTCTTCATAGATGATGGTGCAGGAAATTGTAAAGGCAAATGCGACATGTCACATCCCCCATGCAATCTTGCACAACACTGGCACACAAACACACCCGCTTCCACATAACATGCTTTTACACAAAGATAACTAGCTAATACGTGATGCCATGCTTGTTAAGGGAACTCTCACATCAAAAGGGACCTCCCCCTGGAGGCTTATGTGGAGTAAATACATCGACATCCTTCCAGCTGTACTGTGAAGAAAAGTAGGCTAAATCCTCAGACCTCTCACTGACAATTTAGTCTAAGATCTGTGTGTGTGTGTGTGTGTGTGGTGCATGTGTATGTGTGTGAGAAAGAGAGAGATAGAGAGAGAAAGAGTATGCGTGAGACTAGAGCTGCCATTCATGGTTAATTCTATATATTCTAGCGAGGCAAGTTAATTAACAGACGCCATGTCCATATTTACTAGCAGCAATATTTAAAGTATTAGAGAAATATACAACTTCAGCTTAGTTGTTCACTAGCTGAGCTTTTCCATCGGCACTTTTGGCCGCACCGAGTCAAACCATGCCACGCTGATTTGTAGCTTCTCCAGAGAAGGGCTAAAGCATGCCCAAACCACCTCCAAGGATTTATACTTTTCAGTATCCGCTTTATATCATTCTTTCATGTTGCTTCATGACAAGACACAACTTCAAGAACACAGTCTCTAAACCAAGGTATTCCAGGATTAGTAATTACATGTACAATTTTTTGGCTATATGCTTAAGGACCTGGACAAAGAAAAGGGCTGTTTCACAACTTTTAAAAAAATCGGAAAAGTTGTGGCATCTAGGGGTCACAGCTCCTGTGCTAAAAACAAGGCTTACCTACGAGTCTGTTGCAGGACACATTTTGGCTCAGAAACTAACATCCATAGAAAAGTTTTGTTGTCTTAAACTGGAGCATCTGCACATTGATTTCATAGCTGAAGTGTCATGCTCTACCAAACGTTAGACAGATTAATAAATCCCCATTTGGTTCACTTTGCCATCATCTATGTTATGTGTCTGCGCGGTTGCCATATTGGAGCGTTCAGGGCCCTTTAGTCCACAAATAAAAGATGCCTCAAGTCCACAAATGAGAGATGCTGCCTTGACTGCAAAATAGTCTGTAACTCACTTAATTCTGAAACAGTTTCCATGAGATTTGGTTTTTGGTTACTTGTTGGAATTAAATTCAGTTACTGGTGGTAATCTAATCAGCTCCATGCCAAAATATTAACCTCCTGAATTGCCACAACTTCCACTGGAACATGCAGGCTCTGAACTTTAAATAGGCAACATCAAGTGTAAATTATTTAGAATTTCAGCTTTGTGAGATTCTCCACAAATACAGATTTCTACATCTAGTATACATCTATATATATTGTATATATATATATATATTGTAAAGCTGCCTGGTTATGCCTGAAACCAGGACACACAGTTACAGTACCATTACTTTATGCATCTCAAAGAAATTCAAGACTACACTGTACTATAACACTTTAAAAACTTTGCATAAAATCGAACCCTAACTGCTGGTTGGATCTGGCATTTGTGGTGGCATTGCAGTAGATGCTTCACCTTCTGTTGCCTAAATGAGTTCTTCATTCTACTGAGTGTACTCTACTATTTTTGTGTATGCTTTAACCCAGAATAACGCACATAGTTTCTTTACTTATATTGAATTGACAGATATGTTTTGATGGTCAAACAGCAGCTAAGCTTGCCCACTAATCCTCCGCAGGAACATAATTTTGGATGAGCTGGTAGAGATGTGTACCTCTCATTTTGCTGACAACCTGTATCTGCCCCCACACTAATTAGTTTTAAGTCAGTGTGTTTGAATGGAGATATCTAATCAGCTCCACTAAGGGCTAATGTGGTTTGTTGGCTTTGCTCTGGCCCCCATCTGAGTTGACACAGTGGTTTGACTTTGCCTAAAGCGAAAAGACAGCACAACATATGTCTGCTCATAAATATGCTTGGAACATGTGGAAGAGACAAGAATCCTAATCATGCATCCTAATGCTCCTGTGATAACCTCCACATCAAGCTTGGTGTTGGTGCAGATTGATGCTGAGATACAGTCTTACCTTGCTAGCCCAGTTTAAAGCACCAGGGCACCATCTCCAGCGAGCGAGAAAACATGTTACAAAAACAGGGACAGGAACAGTCTCGGGAAGCACAAATTCAATATTTATATTGAGAAAATTTGTGTCAAATTTCTCCAGGGTAAACTGAGTCATTGCTTGTAAATTTGAACAAATGTTTCAAGTGGGCCATTACTGAAAATTGCTGGGAATTATGGTAAGCGCACAAGATACTGTATTGGCCCAAATATCTTTTTTTATCATTATTTTTCCATGGCTGTGTGTTCTCTTCAATTGAATAAGTACTAGTGTGACCCCTTAAACACAGTGTATTATTGTTGGTTGTTTGTAGCCTTAATGTTGCCTGTTGGGGGGAGTTAGCTCCATATGTATCTAATAACCCAATTTTAAGAACTTTTCTCCTGGGTCATGGTATGTGTTATGCTGTTATGCAAGCAAGCAAACAAGTAAAAATAGCAAGAAAAAAAGGAGCATCCATATAATAAATACAATTAAAATATGGTGAAAATACACAAAACTGTAATTAAAAGAGAAATATTAGGAGATCAGTACTATAAAAGAAAACGAGAGGTACAATCAGTGGAATAAAAATATGATTTCAGAGGACTATGGACCGAAAACCTGCCAGCAGAGCTTAGCGGTGAGCCCAAGACATCACTCACAGCGGGAGTGACCGGATTTCTGCTTCAGAGGTTAAAGTGCATTTAAGTGCAAATTTTAGCACTCAGTCATAGTCGCACTACATCGGGCCATATCTAAGATCTGGCAGTTTATTGCAGACATGGACAGCATAACAACTAAATGCTGCTTCACCATGTTTGGTTTGGACTCTGGGATGTACTAGTAGACCTGAGTCGGGTTACATTCATTGAGCATATCAGAAATGTACTCTGGGCCCAAACTATTCCATGACTTAGACAAGTCAGCACTTTCAAATCTATTCTGAAGCTGACTGGGAGCCAGTGCAGAGATTTTTTAGGACTTTAGGAGTGATGTGCTCTGTTCTCTTGGTCCTAGTTAAAACTTCTGAATGAGCTGCAGCTGTTTAATGGTCTATTTGGGGAGACCAGTTAAGACACCATTACATTAGTTCGCTCTACTGGACATAAATGCATGGGTGGGCTTCTCTTGGTCATTTTGGGACCTAAAACCCTTGATTCTCGCCGTATTCTTGAGTTGATAAGGGCTGTTTTGTGATTGCTTTCAAATAGCTGATGAAAGTGAGATCACAGTCGATTAGCACACCGAGATTTCAGATGTCATATTTAGTTTTTAGAGCTTAAGAGTTAAGGTCCATATTAATAATAATTATCTTCTCTTTGTTGCCAAAAATGATCATTTCTGCTACGTATGTCTTTAATTGCAGAAAATCTTGGCTCATCCAGTTAGCTATCTCCTAAACACTGAAACAATGAATCTATCTTGGGCTGAGATCATCTGCTAAGAGTGTCAGATATATCTGAATATCATCTAACTAATCAGTGTTGTTGCTGCGTATAATTTGGCTCAAGGGCAACAGGTATTAAACAGAAGAAGTCCAAGAACTGATCCCTGAGGGACTACACATCATAGCTGCTCAAGAGATTCATAACCACCAATAGTGAAGTGATTTGGGAAAGGGGTCATTTTTGGCTCGGTTATTGCCCCCTTTCTGTGCATTAGAACTCACTTTCCAACCCCAAGATGAGCTATCCCAATTGGAGGATGGTAAAATAGCAACCTGTTTCTACAAGCTTTTGGTTTTGCTCCAAGCTTATGGCACCATCTTGTATTCTCTTTTTGCTCAGTTCTGTTCACCGGTTTTGACTGGGTTGAACCAGGCTTCAGGAAATCTAGCTGTAGCCTAGCTTGTTGTGCTGCGTTGGTGTTGGTTTTTGTCTCACCCTTGTGCATGCATGAAATGCCGCTGGACCCAATTCTTTCATTCTCATTTGATTCATGTTTTGGCAGAGTGGTGGATATTTTCATCTCTAGTACAGTGATTTTCTGCAGTTGGAGCAACATGGAAAGTCCACAAGAGTAAGAGGAGCCGTGATGACCATTAAATAAATGATGAAATAAATTAGATGATAACGACATGAACAAAGAGTTTCTCTTAGATGTCTTTATTGCAGAGGGATCAGGTTGGGTTGTGTACTGACAGAAGAGGCTTTTCTTAGTGCTTCAACTGCATCTCACAGTTATCATGAGGTCCAATTACTTTGTCTGCTTTTGTTTCAAAGGAGGACTTTTGCATACATTAAAAGTTGCTTAACACTGTTCACTGCCTAGTAGTAAGGAGGCAAGCATCATGAGATCATCATTGTGATTGTGCAGCAAATCTCTTCCTACGAGTCTCTATTATTAAGAAGACCCTTGATCTTACCACTTAGTGGATGAGTGAGGCAGCATGCAGTGTGACCTCCCTGATACCCAGATGACTATCTGCAACTCTGTTGAATATCAAAGCAGTGAGACGCAGCATGCACCCCTTTGATGTCTTGCACACATCCTCACGAAACTGACCAAACAGTTAGTACCATGGATGGTTTGAAGAGCATGCACAAGCATCCATTTCCTCAGTTCATGCCACATGCTGCTGCAGACACTTTCTCCTCATTGGGAACAATTGAAAAAACTGGCAAAAGAAGCTATGATTTTTAATAGACAGATTGCCATAAATAATGACAGCAGTGACATGAGACAGCAGTAAGGCAGACGTGACAGCAATGCATAAATATGCAGTCCCTTCAAGTCCGTTTTTAAAAGATTTGCTAAATTAGGACACCACCTTCATAGACACGATCCATTAAACACAGTAAAACCCTAACAGCATCCAAAAGGATCAAACCTAGTCAAGCCAAGCGAGACAATGTGTATTGAAAAGAGGAAGAGATGACGGCGCAGAACAGGGATACAGTCCTGTAACAAAGGCATTGCATTTATGACTGTAGGCTCAAGGATCTGTCATGGTTACGGTGATTCACAACTTTTGAAAAACCTTGAAAAGTTGTGGCCAGCCGTACGGCCTGATATGCTATGATCCACTAAAGTTAGGCAGACGACTAAACCCCATTTTTTTAGCTGCTCAGCCATCTCTGTTATAGGTCTGGCTGGTCACCATAGTGGAACGTTCAACATCCGCTAATAAATAAATGAGAGATGCAGACTTCACTACAAAATTAATGGCAACCCACTTAATTTTAATATTTTTTTAATGTGACGCAGGCCCTGAGTGCTTTAAGTCCAAATGTCAAAAGTACAAACAAAATACTGTAGGATTTAATAGGCAGATCGCCATAAATGATGACAGCAGACGCATGAGACAGCAGTAAGGCAGACAGGTGTAAGCACTGCATAAATATACCGTCCCTTTCATATATCCCTTATCTGAAAATACATTGAATTAGGACACCAACTTAATAGACATGATCCAATAATCCCAGTAAAAAATAAGCCATAATGGCATCCAACAGGATATCACACCATCGGGGACATGTTGAAGGAGAAGATCTATGATAAATGTGGCATTTGTCAATCGTACACACCTATGGCGAGCACGCCATCTGGGTAATCAGCAGTCAGCATGACCTCCCCACACCCACACATCTGACCATCGTCACACAGTACAGATCTGCCAGCACACCCGCCTACACACACACATTCCTGTACTGCTATCGTTGTGAAGGCCTTCACTGACTGAGTTCACTACCTAAACCTATTAACCCTAATATAATGCGAATATCACCACAAAAAAATAGTTTTGTCATTCCGTGCGATGCCTGTCACTCTGTAAGCACTTCATCTTCTGTTATGACCACTTAAGCCTTGCAAAAATTCTCTTAATCCATATAATTTTACATTAACATACACAGAAAACACTAAGGCACAGGAATTTTATGTGTAATTTCACTTGTCACACATGATTTTAGTAAGAAAGTATCAAAGAAAAAGCCAGTAAAAGCTTTCTTGAAGGACCTCTGCGATGTCTTGCAGTGGGAGGATAATGAAGAATGGCGGCTGGGGTTGTGGATGAATACTTGGCCCGGTCGGTGGCCCCTGTGAACAAGTGGGAGCGGTCTTGACATGATAATGACACAGCATGAACAGCGCTCACCAAAGGCTGACCAATTCCACATGTAAAATGCCACAATCTAGCAATGGGATGCACAAAAAGAATGGCATTTGGAATGGATGACAGGATGAAAGAAAGGCACCGCTCTCAGCTTTGGTGGAACAAAAGTGTTTGGGAAGCAGGGAGTTTGCAAAACCGTGAGGTGAGGTTGCATTGGGTGAATAACTGTGATTTTAAAGACTGAGTATTGGCTTGTGAGGCGTGTGCACAAGTGAGATTGATCAGAACTCTAGAGCGGCTATTGCTGCCAAGAAACATTAATCGTTTCAGTCAGTCACAAGGCTGAGTAGGTTTTCACTTTGTACTGTCACACAGTGTGCTGAGGCAGGGCTTATTCAACTTTTTTTAAGTGTCACATATTAACATGTACAACATATTCTCCTCAAAATGGAAACAACAATCTTTCTTTTTGGAGCGGCATTCATAAGTGAGTGATTAAACTCGTGAGTTGGAGCCATAGATGGACTATTAAATAGGCTGAATCCCTATTTAATATATGATCTATGGTTGAAGTGTATTGTTAACCCCATCCCGTCCTCCCCAGACTTGTAGCTCATGCACCAGTCCTACACTGTTGATTGATCAACTGTTAATTGTCTGTCAGTGTATAGTTACGCCTGTTATCCTGAAAACAAAAGCCCACAAGCTCTGAAAATCCACGCTCTGGAGTTCAGCGACTGCTTGTCTTACTGCCTGCCAGACTTCATTAACATATTTCTTCAACTGTCATAAACATCTATTCATTCACAAAATCATTCCCCAAAACGTACAACAATAATTTTAACTGATAAATGTGAAACTAACTGCAGGACAACATGTGCTGTGTGAAAGAAAAGTGGATCAGAAAGCTACAAAAGGAAATAAGGGAGGAAGATTGAAAGAATTTCAATGGAAGATAATTAGCAGACTTTTCAGAACACCACAAGTTGTGGCAAAGGTGACTCCAAACCAGTCAAGTAGATGCTGGAGAGGATGTAGAGAGACCATCTACGTGTATTTTGGCAATACCCATTGTTAGACAACTTTTGGAAATCAGTTTGTACTGCTGTGAATAAAGTGTTAGATGTCAGATTGGTGATAAATCCTCTGATAGCAATTCGGAGATTGAAACTGCTTCTAATTCACAGTAGGAAAAAGATGTATTTATTACAAATATTACAAACAGCGGCAAAGAAAGCAATTTCAATAAGATGGCTTAAAAAGGAGCCCTCCGCATCTGCTGAGTGGTTAGCAATTTTGAGAAATATTCAAATGATGACACATATGCTAAAATTAGAGAGGGAAAGTGAGGTGAATTTATCTGTAACCCATGTTTAGTTTCATTTAGATATTTGTATTATTTATGTTGGTTATAATTTGGTTATTTTTAGTGTTGTTATTATTATTTCAATTTGCTTAGATTTATTTCTCCATGTATTTTCTGATCGGATCATTTGGATATATAAGGCAGTATGGCCTTGTAAAGGAACATGCATGTGGAAATATTTTTGAAATAACAACGCAAAAAATAATTTAAAAAAAAAAAAAGGAAAAACAGGC